>JAOEHT020198114.1:0-11242 GCA_025448195.2 Parazoanthus atlanticus | reverse complement strand
GGTTGGTGGTCCCTGACCATACTGTAGAACAGTAGAATAACTGACTAAACACCAACGAGTTGATAATAACATTGAGGGCACGTTTTGAGAATAGGTGACGAACTCCGTTTAATTTTCTTACAGGTTGGAAGTTCCAATTATGGGCGGACGTGAAGCAAAAATCAGCTCACTCCGCGACTTTCTTTCTTTCTGCTGTCGATGGGAAAAACTGTAAAGCTGTCGGGGCTGATCATTTTTTGGTATTTTCAGGTATTGCACATCGATACTTAAAACAAGGCAATGCCCTAGTCAGCAACTTCCATTACCGTGATCAGATAGACCAAAAGAAGCTTGCTCATGCATGGAACACAGCACCGTTGATATGTAAGCTTACTGATTTCGGACAAAGTCGCTGGAAGCTTATTAAAACACAAATTAGAACTTTCAATTTGGGTAGAGAAACTATCCCGTTTATGGCGCATGAACTACTCATTGACAACAATCATGAATGTAGTGCCACAAAAGAAGATCTGAAGCGCGAAGACATTTGGACTCACGGTATGCCTGTGTTTAACGTCATCAATCAATGTCTTAAATTCCCGTTGGCAATTGGGCTGAAAAGCGCAAGATCACGCAACATGAAAGAATCAGACAATCGTATAAAAATGGCAGGAAGCCCGAGCTATCGCCAATGTTCGGTGGAGACCCGAGTAGTCAACGCGTTGGGATGTGTCGTTCCCAGTGAATGGCCAGATTCTTTTTCAAATTTAATCATTGTAAATATCTCTTAATTCAGGTTTAACTGCCACGAGTATAATAAAGATTATTATCATTATTATTATAACTACAACAATAATAATAATTATTATTATTATTTGGGGTCCCCGGGAAGTTCCTCGGAAGTGACACTTGGAGATGATGTTCCTGGCAGGAGTAATTCCCGAAAACAATCAAAGAAAAACGTTTAGAGTATTGATTTTTATTCCTTATTGGTGTTCAAATTGAATATTACCTTCGGATTATCCTCAGACACCGAAGGTGTGGCAGAAAAGGGAATGTTGGTGTGCAAGCCTGTAATCCAGCTTCGCTCATTTGTGCAAATCTTGAAGAACTGGAAGCAAACTGACAAGAGAATGTGGAACTCCAGTTGGGGGCGCGGCCTGCTGAAAAGGGAGAAAACAGAAATCACCCCTGGGAAAAATCTATAGAAAGAGTTTTGAAGTTAGTTGATTGGATCATACACAAGTATCTGTTAACTCTCACGAGATCATTTTCTCGCCAGTATTTTTTTTTCGCACTACCTCCAAATGAGACATTTTTCCAGGTCACTTTTGTTTTACTGCTTGTTTTCATTCAACATTTCCGCATTATTTTATTTTAAACTGTGTTTAACAGGGATTTTTCTGAAGGTAGGTGCGCTAGGGGCGGTAGGGGATTAGGACCTGGGGAGCTAGCAGAAAGCTGGCCAATGATAGAATCATTTAAATGCAAATCTTTCACGTAATAAAAGTACGCTAGTCACTAATTATGTGGGTAGCAACTCTGCCACTACGGGGTTTGCGCTCACTCGCAGAGTAAATGAGACTGTACAGTTTATTATTAGGACTGAAAAATACAAGGCTGTCAAAGTGAGTGGATATTACAAAGTGTAAATCGGTAAAAGGTATTGAAATATTCGACGCCATAAAAATTGCTCCATTTAGTGACATGGAAGTGAGTGGCTGCAACCAGGGAGAAACCAGTAGGCCTGTGTGTGCGTGAAGAAAATAAATAACGCACTTCTAATAAAAATAAGTTGCAAAATAATAATTTCAAGCTAGGCAACATAGAATACTAATACCTCCAAAAATCCTAAATTACAATTATAGGGTAGTTTAGTCACTTATTAACGATGTCTGTCAGGGAATATTTTCACACGTTTCACACCATTAAGAGGGGACCCGTTCCTCGATTTTTAAAAACAGCTGCTGCAAAGCGGAACTTTATAAAATAATAAGAACAATTTGCCTCAGGAAAAATGTCGTGTCGGGTATTTATGAAAGAGTGTGTACATGCACCAAACAATTCTAACCCTGAAGATATCCCAAGACCCTTTCTCTTCTTCTTGGGAAACCCTAAAGCATTTTAGATTCGGAAATTTGTTGTATAGAGATTGGGATGTTCAAATATCATCATTTGCCGGGATGGGGTGCGTCATTTGCAATTTAGGGTCACAAAGTTTTTCACCCCATTCCCCTCTCCCTTGTAGCTTGAAGAAAACCCCCTCCCCCTAATAAACTATATGTCGTTAAGGAGGGAGTACACATAAAACTGAAAGGAAAACAATTTTTGTCGAAATTTTGATTTGCCAAGTTTTTGAAAGCTCTATCCATGCAGAATCCAAAAACGGTCTTTTCCCCAAATAGTATGTGCCCTTTTTCTTCAAAATTACGATTATTTTCAAGATATTTGAAAAATTTATCTTAGCAACGAACGTCATTTTTAACTCGTGGATGCGCGTAGCACAGGAAGGAGTTATCGTGATGGGGGAAAGCTTGATGAACAGCTAGCCAGCATCCTGTTAGCAAGTCGATATTCTATCGCTAGTTCGGAAAAGACGAAAAGGAATGGGGCGAGTATCACAGCAGATTCATCGGAACATCAAGTGTTTTACGGGATACACGCTTTTTATATGGCGAGCAGATTCGGAAGTGTTTTACAGGAGACATCGGCTATAATACACGCTTTTATGGTAAAAAGTGAAGTTTAGGGAATCCGAATTGTGACTTGTTTACAATACCATGCAATCTGGTTCAAGGTTTGCAAGCTGGACGATTGAATGTCAGGATTTCACGACAATACGGTGAGTGTTATGTTTGCTTTTTTAAAAACTGTACCTCTTAGTTCTTTTCGTTAATTAGAATTAGCTTACTCGTTAAGTTTCTAAAATTATTTTGAACGGAAAAAGATTCTGCAATATTTCAGTTCTTCGTGAAGCTTACGACCGCTTTTCGGGTTTCCGAGCCGAAGTACGGAAGATCACATGATCTGCCATTAGGTTTATTTGCCTAAAAATAGTTTCTTTGCTTCAGTATTTCGATTAAGAATGTTCCTTTTTCGCAAATAAAATGACAAACACGCACTGTCGTTTATGTTAAGAATAATGTACAGTGTCTATCCACTCCATTCAGGTCTAATTACAATGATGTAGAAATAAGTATAACCATACTGTACTCAAACAGCCTGTTCCAAACTTACATGTTTGATGTTATAGGCATCTACCGCTCAAAAAATAAAGTCAAACTGATGAAACTCAGTTCTTCCTAATTACGAAACTCCAATCATAATTATTGGCGATTTCAACATTAACTTACTGGAAGATTCTTCAGAACAAAAGACTCTCACAAAGTGTTTGATCGAACAGAGAGGATACGCGCAACTTATAAATGAATATACCACAGACTATCGCACACAAATAGACCATATCTATACCAATACACCACATTTGATAAAATACAGTGGTGTACTAGAATCTTACTACAGTGACCACAAGCCAATTTTGCTCTCCTTGCTGTCAGTCTGAAGACTAATGATTATTCAGTGCTGACTTTCGTGAACACTAAAATTATGCTAAAGATACTTTAAAGTAATTCTCAGTAAGATTATTTAATATTTTAACATGTGAGGCATTTATGAGCTGTGGTATAAAATTAATGATAGCTGCATGATTATTCGTCAAACAGAAAGATACATATATCTGAGAATACTCATACCAGTTCATCGCAATCTAGGGTAGCTTTCAATATTACTACTATAAGGCCAGATAGAAAAAGAAAATTGTTTAGAGTCCACCCATTTCAATTATTCCAGGTAGGGAGGGTGGGTGTTTTATTTTTTTAATTTTATTTTGGCAATTAGGCTTATTTTGTCTTGACTAGACATTGGGGCACCAGTTTGCACCTACAACAGAGTGATTACAAAACAACGACCACATTGTGCTCTATGAAACCAACGACAATAACAACAACAACAAGAAAAAATGTATTTGAAAAGTCAGGTTCACCTATACATACAACTTAGATCCTTAGATCTTCACCAAATACAGTACAGTTCAGCTTCTGGCAGTGAACTTTCTGCCACACCTCCTAACTGTGTCCTTTGAACTGCAGTTGTCACAGTAGGGATACAAGTCAAATAAAAAAATAAAAATAAAATGGAGGGGACATTTCTCAGGTCCGGTGGGGATGCTAAACAAGTTTTTTTAAAATCTGGCCTAAGCACATGATGGCAATACATTAAAAATTTCTTGCAGCTTTCACTGCCACATTTGGTCTTTTACAATGATATCATTTATTATTTTATGCAAGATAGCAAACATTAGAATCATTCACTTGCTATTGTCTAAACAAATTGAGGAAGAATCCATCACATAACTATGTACCAATTATTTTAGAAATTTGAATATGTGCTACTCTCATGTTATACTCATTCCTTAAATGTCCTTACTCTTAATATTTTATCCATGTGCACAGAAACCCACAAAATATAAGTCATGATTATCTTTCACAGAGAAGAAGATATATTTGGTATTAAATCTTCTTATTAATCCTATTAATTAATTAATTAATGATGTTATGTTATGTATGTAAACTTCAAGAGTGGCAGGTGCTAAATGTGTGTATTCTTGACTCGGCAGTACCACCAGAGTATTTCTGCCATCTGGACCATCAGGGCCTCAGGGTGGATCTGTACGAGAGACCTGAACTCCACTGTGGTTCATATGAGTTTGTTTGTACAACAGACTACTGCAAGGTGAACTGTCTGTTTCTAAACACTGTTTAAGCTTTTTAAAGTGGCTGCAAGTTAGTGTTTTTGGACTGTGATATAAACAATCCAGATATTGTAAAGCATGAGACAAGTACTCGGTGTTCTAGCTAGCTAAAAAACAAAAACAAAAGGGCACTCTAATTTACATATCATTATCATTAATATTCGAAATTATCAAGTGAAAACCTACAACTTCTCTGCACTTTATTTCAATTTTATATTTTAAGAAAGTTTTGTGAAGAAAAAATGATAGGGCACTGCATGAAAACGAAAGGGTGCTGAGAAAAACGACAGGGTGCAGTGCCCTCTGGTTTTGTCCTAGCTAGAACACTGGTACTGTATAAAAGGAGCACAAAACAAAGCTACATGTGTAAGTGTTTCTCTTGCTAAATACATGTGGTCTACAACTTCTGGAGACTGTGTTTATATCACAAGACTTCTATAGGTCAACACAAGCAGCCATTTCTTAAAATTTTTATAAAATAGAAATTGAAATGAGTGTCTTTGTCCTATCAGGGTTGTCAAAACAAGCTGGCATCCAGCAAATTTGATCGCCTTTTGTGATCTGAACCCCAGCTAAGAACTTGTCTTGCTAACTTATTATGAGGGTTTTGTTGGTAAACCGGTATAAATCGTGCTGCCTATTTCACAGTTTGGCATCAGACTTCAAAACAGAATGACAGCCCTGTAGAGCACAAAGTTGTAATGTACTGGTATGCAGCACAGTTGATATTAATTAACAATTACAGTGGACATGTATTTTACCTGCAACTTGCTTTTTTCAATTTTGCTGTAACTTGACAAAACTTGTATGTGGAAACAAATCTGTAAAGGGTATCTGACAAACGTTTTTCAAAAGCACTGTTGAACAACTTTGTATAATTTTTATTTTGTTTTGTAATTTCAGGACCAGAAGCCACCCCAACCCCCGGCATACATCTTCATGATTGACGTCTCATACCAGAGCATTCAGTGTGGGATGGTGAGGATGCTGATGAGAGAACTGGGCAGTTTACTTGACCATTTACCCAGGTTGGTGAAGCATTGTCAGTAATAATTATTAAGTTTGGCAGGGTTTATGTGCCTCCTAGCATTCTGAGACTGAGCAGTCTCTTCCTTATCCTCAGAATTGATTGAGAATTAAGCATAAACATTGAGAGCGAGTCTGCAAGCAACAGCTTCGCCACTTGTAACATTCATTTGTTTTCCTCGATCTGAGGAAAAGGAAGAGACTTCTTGCAGTCTATAGAATTCCAGACCACCAAATTATTTTGTTTCCTTCTGCTGGTCCTGAGATTCTTATGTAACTAAAGATTAAACGTGAATAGCCTCTATAAATTCTGCACTGTAGTGTGTGAAATAAGAACAAAACAGTAAGTGTGTGTTTTTGCTGTGTTTTTTTTCAGGGAATTTGGCCAGGAGATGTCAGCCATAAGAGTTGGGTTTGTAACGTACAGCACAGCGCTTCACTTTTACAATGTTAAGGTAAGTCTTGATGGTGTGAGTATGTGTGGTTGTGTTAACTTGTAATGTGCGTGTACGCTAATTTGGTTTGTGTGGTAGCTTCTCTTGTGAAGATAGAACTAGAAAGATTTTTCAGCATTGCATGAGTCAAAATGCATTTTGTTTTGTTGGAAAATTAGCTTTTGAGGTAATTTTGTGGGGAATGGGGAAAGGTTTGGTATGTTGATAGTTGCATTGTTTAGCGATAGATTTTTAAATAATATACTGTAGACATAAGGCCTGATGTGGCTGTGCTAGCACAAGTTTGTGTGAGTGTCAGGGTGTCGGAGAACTTGGCAATTGCCGGATGGGTATTTGTCACATGTTGGTTTTAAGTAACACAATCATGATCAGTTTGCATGGCATATGGTACTATCCGAGAAGGCAACAGGAGCAAAGTTACCAACAATGAATGTTCTATTTAGAACATTAGATCTCCAGAAAATAAACTATGAAACAAGATACACTAGGCCAAAACACTTAGCAAATGATTTTGTACTAACCCATCTATAATTATTTCGGTCGATGACCTTTCTCACGAATAGCAATTTTGAATGCATTTGGATCCCTTTCAAAACCCCCGATTAAAGCTGTAGCCATTTTATGAAGGACTTCCTTTTTACACAGGTGAGAGTTTCTGAGATTGTACCATCTGTCGTGATCAGTTCAGACGAAGTTCCTATAGTATATAGTATAGCTAGCACACAACATCCGTTCATCTGGACATGTTCTTCCACAGAGTAACCTGGCCCAGCCCCAGATGATGGTGGTTACTGACGTGGAAGACATGTTCGTTCCCCTACTGGATGGCTTCCTCGTGAATGTTCAGGAGGCACGAAGTGTGATTGACAGCTTATTGGAGCAGATTCCACAAATGTTTGCTGAGTCACGAGATACAGAGATAGTTTTGGGGCCGGTTATCCAAGCTGGAGTTGATGCATTGAAGGTACAAAGTGTACATGTAATTATGCGAGAGAAAGCGCTCTTACCTTTGTTTTGCCTTAAAAGATGTAATTTTTTGTTAAGCGATATAATAAATAAAACCCATATTACAGATAGTCAACAGGCATGGTCTTATGTATGATTAGAAGTTGGAATTATTTTTTAAGAAATTGTCTGGGATTTTTTGGCCTGGAGACACGGCAATTTGTTATAAGTTTGGGATATTTGAGATGCAGAATATTCGATCGTGTTAGTTGAAGGCTAATTTTGTAAAGGTTGTCCTATAAAGCATGTTGTAGACTGTGTCAGAAAGGTTTGCAATCGGTGCGAGAGGTTAGCGAATAGAACACAAAAACTCGGAAGTGGTTCCAGAGGGATGGAAATAACTCGAGAGTCTGGCAAGTTATGGTGGCAAAAATAGATGCCTTGGCCTTTCCATTAACAACTGCCAGAATCAGTTCTCCGACGCGACAAACGGGAATTAGTTCTCTTGGGCCTGCCAGTCCGACCCGGTGATGGAAAGTTCTCTCGGTGTTAAAACAAGAACACGTTTGATTATCTTTCTTTTCGTTTGCAGTCTGCTGGCATCTCTGGCAAATTATTTATCTTCCATTCATCACTACCAATCGGAGAAGCGCCTGGAAAACTGAAGAACAGGGAAGACAGGAAACTTCTGGCCACAGAAAAAGAAAAGGTACGTTTATATTCGTGTTGGTAGTGTTGCAGTGTTTGTTTTTACTTACAAATATCAAAGATTTATGTGATAGTTAAAGCGATTTGGTCATACGAGATGCATTATTTGGTCTTGGAACACCAAACTGTGTTAGTTCGTCATTTATCTATCTCCTTTCCTTCAATTTTGCAGGTTTCTTCCTCCTAGTTACAAAGTTCTCGCTTGATTCACCTATTGGTGTGTCTCGGATTTACCCAGATGAATCTTAACTTTGTCTCATACAAAATGTTTGTCTGGATAGACACATGCAAGGCTTCATTAACGCCTCATAGTTTTTTCATTGTTTTTTTCCTTTTCTTTTGTTTTGCAAAAATTATGAACGAAAAAGAAATGAAAAAACAACGAGATGCATTTATGAACCCTTGATGCACTAAACAGACAAAATAATGGAAGTATTTGTTCCTCTGATGAATTTTTCTCATTTACCTAGATAAATAATTTACCTCGGATTGATAATTTGTCTTTCTATGATGATGAGGACAATGCTTCCAAGTTTATCAAATGCTCATAAGTGTATTTCTAATCAATACAACCATTTAAACAAAAAATACGATGTATTGAGACCAAGAAATTAACACGCCTTCTCATGCTCTGTCCGTTGCAGGCAATCCTAAGTCCACAGAGTAATTTCTATGAAAAGACGGCCAAGCAGTGCGTAGAAGCCGGAGTGTCAGTCGACCTATTCCTGTTCCCCAATGCCTACACTGATATTGCTACCATTGGGGGTATCGCAACCATAACAGGAGGACACATTTATAGATATTCCTACTTCAAGGTGAGTGTCCGGGCCTCTTTACATTTTAGTGGCTTGGGCGACTGGGTTCGAGTGTGTTAACCTTACACTGCCTCGCTTCTAATTTCATCAAGTAGGAAACCCTACTTGGTTAGAATGTTCCAACGAGCAAATCAGAACAAATGATTTTAAACTTACAAGGACAAACTTACAAGGACAGTTGCACGGTTACTTCATTCGAAACTGCTGATTTCCATTTTTAGTTCCCCAAAATACATTGATCAAAGCGACTTTATAAGACAAAGAAGCCCTTTTAACAAACAGAATTATCAAGGATCGTTGCATTTTGGAACGGTATTACGTTAGTTAATAATTAATCGTACAGACCAACACTAATTTATTTTCAGCACTCACAACTGTAATGCGTTTCAGTCTTCCTCGAAAGTAAGGCATTCGTACCTCATTTGCACTAACATTTAAGGTAGAGTCGTGCATGAATTAGTTGTAGTGAGTTTATTCTGTATTTTCAACGGTTTTGCCGAGAAAAGGAAAGGTTGTGCAACCATACTTTCATAGAATTCACCAATTTCCATGGTGGAGGGAAATTAGATTCACCATGCGTAAACATAGATATTGTGGTTTGGATCGTTCAATTTCGTATACTACCATTATTCGGCATTTTTTTTGCTCATTTGATGATGTCTTTTGGTTATTTACTCCAAGTTAAAGCAATTTCTCGTTATATTCTTTGAAAATACAATCAAACGATTTTGCTTACTCAAACCCAGTCTCGCAAGCCGCGGTAGAAAAGCAGCAGGTAATAATGGCAATACCGTTAAACAACTTGCCCTCATGTTGAATCAATTGTGATCTCGTAGGAGGCCACGCACGGCCAACAGTTCAGAGAAGACCTTTTCCGAAACATCAGACAGAACGTCGCTTTTGATGCAGTGATGAGAATACGAGCCAGCACTGGTGAGTCTTTTGTCGTTTAGTTTTTATCGGATACCATACCATACCATACCATACCATACCATACCATACCATACCATACCATACCATACCATACCATACCATGCATACCATACCATACAATACAATACAATACAATACAATACAATACAATACAATACAATACAATACTTGTAATACAATACAATACAATACAATACAATACAATTTATTAGGTTCCCTTGACGGGATGTTCATACCTAATTTACAATAGTTAATATTCAATATATCTAAAATGTGAAATCTAATAAAATTACAATATATTTTACAAATAAAATAAAAATTAAAGAAATGAATATCTAGTTTGGTGAACATTATGTATTGTAATCTTTTTTATATCAACAACCCTAGTTTGTTCCCAGGTGTTTCATTTGACTTATTAATATAAATTTATACCCTGTGCTCGGTTGTTCGAAAGTGGGTTGTCGCTGACCCAGGATTCCAGTTTTGGGTCACGGTTGGATTTACTTCGTTATTGACTGATTTGGGCCGGTATTTCAGGTATACATTACCGAGTTTCTTTGGAGTGTTTCATAAATAAAGACCGGAGTATGTGGTTCTAGTAGATAAAGAAATTTAATTTAAAAATCTCCCAACAACCCTGCGTTAAATTGAACAACTGGGTCAAGGCTACCTGAATTTAAATTTGGTTATCAGACAGGGGTTGTCATTTGGAAAAAGGAACTATAATTCTACGATACTCTTAGTATAAAACCGAGAAATACTGCTTATTTGATTTGCTTGAGAGTGTACCGTCTGTGAAATAGCGCTTTCCCCATCTCACTAGAATATACGCAGGCTCAAAAAATAGCTCTGAATATTTAGGCCTTCTTCGAAGTACGCCCATGCCTTATAATAACTTTTCACTCTTACAGGTAAATACAACACAGTAATGACACAAGTTTAACCCCTCTGTACAATTATGCCACCTGCTCTCTCCCCCTTCCCCTGGCAAAGTAGGCCATAGATATAAGCCCCTGAACTTATTTTCAGGTTTTTATGGTTTATCCATGCCAAATCGTTAAAAAACGTTAAGCGTGCATTCTTTATGTATCTTCACGTTCGGATCGAGTTAGGTATAACTATAGGTTCCAATCATTGAGAAAAGCTAACTTGCGTATATTTTAACCTTCGTGCATTGTACAGGTTTGAGACCAGTCGACTTTGTGGGTAATTTCTACATGAGCAACACGACAGATGTGGAGTTGGCAGCCATCGATTCACGGAAGGTAATTGAGTTACAAATAAACCTTTTTCGTCTTACCCATTAAACCTTTTCATTTTCAACCACAATGCTGAAATTACACTGATACTGTAAAAAGATAGACATTGATAGAGTTGAATATGGGTTTTGATCAACAAGGGTTGATATGGTATGTTTTTAGCCGTAAGGTTTGGTGTAAAGCTAACGTTTCGAGCGTTAGCCCTTCGTGAGAGCAGACGGCTAACGCTCGAAACGTCAGCTTTACACCAAACCTTACGGAGAAAAACATACCATATCAACCCTTGTTGATCAAAACCCATATTCAGCTTAC
>JAOEHT020198113.1:0-19443 GCA_025448195.2 Parazoanthus atlanticus | reverse complement strand
TAAAAATTGATATTTTAAAGGCTCAGATTGTTGAGTTACATGTAAAGGGCCACTCTTTTGTGCTTTGTTTATGTTTTCAAGGTTGTTTGGAACAACCAGTCCTCTCGCTACCTTGTGATGGTACTTGATTTTAGATGACAATCTCTACCTTCATGTACGACTGAAGATTTTAATAAACATTTTACAAGAAATATTAGCGATAAAAATATAGAACGACGTTTCGACGTCTTTATGAGATCATTAGGGAGCTTACGCAGCTAGGACGGGAACGTCAACGAAGACGGCTGCCGGATTCAGTTTTAACTTCCCTTGTTCCCTTTTCTTGTTTGTATAATTCATTGGTTTCCTTTCTATTTTGCGTGAAGCTGTGTGAACATGAAAAATTAGAAACTTCAATTTTGAAGCCGTCCGAATAAGATTGAAACGATTCATACTTTGTTGTTCACGTTCTCTAGAAAACTACAAAATTGAGCTTTTGACTTTCTGTTTTCTAAAGACGACGATGGAAAGGTGGTCAGCTGGTTGCATTCCCACGTGTAGTCATTGTATTCTGTAATTAAGTCTATTGTTTTGTAACGTCCTCGTCGAAGTTCCCGTCCTAGTTGCGTAAAGACCCTATCATCAAGTCCAAGTACCAGTGATTTGGAAATTCAAACAAAAATACAGAACAATTAATTAATTTAAATGCTTGGAGGATGTGACAGGCTACCTACATGTACCGAAAGTTTAATAGAGATACGCGCAAGGGATGATGGATCCTTGGTCTGAACATTTAATAATGAAATATAAGACGATTACTGAATGGCTACAGACAACCTCCTTCAATGAGAAAGTGATCAAATGAATAAACTAGTTATCCTTACGAAGTTTCACATTCATCTTGGGTTGCATGAAGCTACACATTCTTGAGTTCAGCAAGACAAAATTTATAACAAAAAAGCTGCAACCGTAACCCCTGACACAAGTCACCTTTGACCAGCAACCGTAACCCCTGACACAACTCACCTTTGACCAGTAACCGTAACCCCTGACACAACTCACCTTTGACCAGTAACCGTAACCACTGACACAACTCACCTTTGACCAGTCATAACCTGATGAATACGCAAAAATATTGCCTTTAGAGTTGAAACAGCAACTTGAGATGGGCAAGTTGAGCTGCTCCGATGTCTGTGAACAGGAAAAATAAAAAAGTTGAAGAATGAGAAACAAACAAACTACATATACGAAGGCCACGCAGAAAGCTAATCTGCATTATATTAGACTTATCCTTCATAATAATAATCTATCAGTACTCTTGTTTCTTTGTGTGTGCAAGTGTGTGTGTGTGTGTGTGTGCACATATGCATGTGCAGGTGTTGTGTGTGTGTGTGTACATGCGTGTGTGAATGTAAGTGTATGTATGTATGTGTGAGTATGTGTGTGTGTATGTACGTATGTATGTGTGTGTGTGTGTATGTACAATATGTGTGTATGTACAATATGTGTGTGTGTGTATGTGTGTATGTGTGTATGTATGTATGTATGTGTGTATTATATATGTATGTGTGTGTATGAATGTTTGTATGTATGTATGTATGTATGTATGTATGTGTGTATGTATGTATGTACACAATGTATGTATGTATGTACAATGTATGTATCTACAGATGTATATATAGATATGTATGTGTGTGTGTGTAATTCCCCCAAGTTGATAAGACCACATCCTATCTTTATTTATTTAGTTGATTTATCACCTTGTTAAAATGAATACTCGTGATACTGCCCCTTTCAATATACTATCCAAAACACCCTGTTTGATGATTCGTTGAAAGTATCTCAAAACTAGTCCACCGACCTTTAGTTTGGTACGTGCATCTTTGTCCCAAAAACTGAATCTGCCATCAGAACCAACAGTGGCCAGCAAACAGAAATGAACGGGATGAAAGGCAATGTCATTCACCTACAGTGAGAAAAACAAAGTAAAAATAATAACAAATGACCATGTTATGAAACAACTCACCACAGTGCTCCATGGATACGTTTTCTTCAAACTCTTGAAAATGAATCTTCCTATGGTAACAACGCAAAAATTGTACAGGGGAATGACACGTGAACCTGATTATAAACAGGAACTGTTTGAAACTATATGTACATGTGTACGTAACAAACCGGGATTTTCTAGAAAGTTATTCCTTTCTACTCTATTTAGTGTTGTAAATTGCATAAATTCTATTTATTTATTCAAACGGCCCTCCTAGTAGTATTAAGGACGTGATACTGAAATAATCACGACTGGCCCTGTTTGTTATAACGCAAGAAGCCGATGCGGTTAATTAAAGCCCTGTTTGCGACAGGCTGGCATGAGTTGTAACAAACCGGAATTCGGTGTAAAAGATATTTCTTTCTTAGCAACTTAGTATACTAAACGAACCTCTGTACCTACATAAATACATGTAGATATTTATATGTTCAAACGGCCATCATAGTATCATTTAGGGCTTGATATTGAAATAATCACCACTCGGGCCCTGTTTGTTACAACGCCTGACTGTTTGTTACAGCGGCACACATTGCAACAAACAGAGATTTTGTGAAAATGTATTCCTTTCCATTCTATTTAGTAAACCAATAGCTGTACTTGCACAAATACTATTTATGTGTTCAAACAGCTCTCATAGTTGTATTAAGGACGTGATATTCAAATAATCACGACTGGCCCTGCATGCTGGAACTTCTGATAACGGCTTTTTACGTGAATATCATCGTTTGTATAAAAGTAACCATTATTTTTAGTCAATAACGTTGTCGGTATATAGTTACTTATAGTACCGACCTTAAAAAGCCGTTAACCAATTGACATAACGGCTACATTTCAGTCGGTATATAGTATTAGTATAAAATAGCCGTTAACCAATTGACATAACGGCTACATTTCAGTCGGTGTATAGTATGAGTATAAAATAACCGTTAACCAATTGACATAACGGCTACATTTCAGTCGGTATATAGTATGAGTATAAAATAACCGTTAACCAATTGACATAACGGCTACATTTCAGTCGGTATATAGTATGAGTATATAAAATAGCCGTTAACCAGTAGACATAACGGCTACATTTCAGTAGGTATATAGTACGAGTATAAAAATAGCCGTTAACCAACTGACATAACGGCTACGTTTCAGTCGGTATATAGTATGAGTATAAAAATAGCCGTTAACCAATTGACATAACGGTAAAATTTCAGTCGGTGTATAGTATGAGTATAAAAGTAGCCGTTAGCCAGTAGACTTAACAGCTACATTTCAGTAGGTATATAGTACGAGTATAACAATAGCCGTTAACCAATTGACATAACGGCTACAATTCATTCGGTATATAGTAGGAGTATAAAAATAGCCGTTAAACAATTGACATAACGGTAAAATTTCAGTCGGTATATAGTACGAGTATAACAATAGCCGTTAACCAATTGACATAACGGCTACAATTCAGTCGGTATATAGTAGGAGTATAAAAATAGCCGCTAACCAATTGACATAACGGTAAAATTTCAGTCGGTGTATAGTATGAGTATAAAAATAGCCGTTAGCCAGTAAACTTAACAGCTACATTTCAGTAGGTATATAGTAGGAGTATAAAAATATCCGTTAACCAATTGACATAACGGCTACGTTTCAGTAGGTGTACAGTATGAGTATAAAAATATCCGTTAACCAATTGACATAGAATGCATCGGCTACAATTCAGTCGGTATGTAACTAGTACGAGTATAAAAAAGTCCATAACCAACCGACATAACGGCTACATTTCAGTCGGTATATAGTACGAGTATAAAAAAACCCCCGTTAACCAGTTGACATAAAGGCTACATTTCAGTCGGTATATATGGCGTTTCTCGAAAAAGCCGTTAACCAACTGACATAACGGCTACATTTTAGTCATTTTTTGACAATTCGAGCCTCAAATGTTCTTAAAATGTTCTTATTTATCTATATCTATATATATAATAAGACAGTTTATAGGTTTGGTTAATTCATATTTCGCTCGACAGTACCGTTTCTTGACGAATTTATGCCCCAGGGAGGCATACATAATTATCTGCTAACCATATCGATGCACCCTTAACAAAAGGAACGAAGTCGTGTCAACCTGTACTATGTAGACACCGACGTAAAGCTTTATTACGTTGCAATTAGTCACCCGGGGTGCGTACATGTATTTGAACACACGGCAACGCCTTTTGTTTATACTCAGTACGAATTGAGGTGTAAATGTTCATTCACAATCCAGCTCCTGATGAGTGAGGACTTCGGTCGTCACGAAACAGTACCGACTGTCGAGCAAAATATGAATTGACCAAACTAAAACTTCTTAAATCTTATTATTTCCGCTCTACATCATTGCACTGAGTACTGTATGATTGAAATTTATTGAAACGTCCATTTACCTAGATATCTCTATATATGTATCCTTCGTATAAACAAATGATGTTTGCAAAATGCCGATGAAGGGGAGAAGGAGGAGGGGGGAGGGACTTCGCACCAAAATATTAGCCTTCACGTGGTATATTTATTCTCCTCAGTTCGCCGCGAGTCTCTCTCCCTCTGGCGGTGGGAGGGAGAAGTTAGGAGAGGGAGAAATAAAGAAACGTCAAATTGGTTGTTTACAGTTTGTTACAACTTGTGCCGCACCGGCTTCAGTCTTGCGCTGTAAACAAACAGGGCCAGTCGAGATTATTCCTATACCGCATCCCTAATAATACTAGGAGGGCCACTTGAAAATATAACTAAATATTTAGGCAACTGTGCAGCGACTTGCTTGCTGCGCTAAATTAAGTAAAAAGAAATAATTTTCATCAAAATCTCGGTATGTTACAACTTGTGCCGACTGTAACAAATTATCTGCATTGCCTTCAGTAGGTCTAGTGTTGTAACAAAGAGGGTTTGACGTGCTCATGTCAAAAACTATGTCTGCAGCACTTAAAACATTCTTAGGTTATCGAAGTGGCAAGAAAGCGATTTATTTGACAATGGCCCTGTTTGTTACAGAGTATGTGCTGTAATAGTGGGCTATTACGGATTATTGTTCTATCTGATCACGTGATCACCCTTGTACGTTGAGCGTTGAGTTGTTCTTTTGGCATGTTGGCTAGGTTGTGTCCAGGTCTTAATTGATAGTAAAGTGTTCACTTTCTTAACACAAAATATATTGGTGTAACAAGCCGGCTTTTGTCAAGAGGCCCTGTTTGTCACATAATATATAATACATTATTTTTAGTACAACTGTAGAACTCTTTCTATTGTAAAAATATTTCTATTGTAAAATTTCGCTATTGTAACAATATGTGGTGTGCTTTTATAAAATATCTAAATGTATCGTAAGACTTGAGCTTTGGGATTTTATTCGAATTTAAATTTAAAAATTTTAAGTTTTAAATTGTTTTAAAATTGTTTTAAAATTTAAAGTTTTTGAAAAGGAACGCCGCTTTGTGTCTGCATCCGGATGCTAATTCGTTTCGCCTGTTGAGAGTTCCCAGCTTCGGTCAGCAGATTATATAAAATTTTTCCAGTAAGCAGAGTTGGCATCTCTTGTTTCTGTTGTCATATGGTCTCGCTTCTCGCATAATCATCCATTGTATGTTGAATTCCCTGCGCTGGTCTTTCAGGTTCCAAATATGCTTACTGAGTTCCGTGCTGTTGCGCTTGTTTGCGTTTTTGAACGATGATTTATGTCCGTTAAATCTTTCTTTGAATGTGTTCTTTGTATGTCCAATATACGTTTCTTTGGAGCCGTCATCTTCTAAGGTCGCTGTTGCCAGGTATATAACGGATTTTTTGAGGCATTCGCCATTTAATGGACATTCGATAATTTGTTTTCTACAGTTGCAGGTTTTTTCTGGTTTCTCGTTTTCTTTTCCTTCTTTCTTTTCTCGTTTTTTAAATTGTGTCCGTCGATGATCTTCTTCACATTTGGCAAGCTGCTGGTGTTAAAGATCTTGTGGAGTTGGTGGTTAGGGTTATTAATATATATACAACGTGTAGTTATGGTTTGGAATAGGACTACATGTATTCAGAACTAGTTTAATAGATTGTGTTCAGTCAAACCAGTTCTAAGGTTATATAGGACAATCTAATAAATGTCTCTCTTCAATAACATAATTCTAATTGATGCCCCAGATACTCAATTAACACCGACGGTAAATCAATATGGAATATATTTAAAAGCAAAGATCAGGTTTAGAAACACACAGGCAATTATACCACTGCATGAAACATGCAAGTACCCCCAAAACATGCACATACGGTCTTAATGTACATGTTGTAGTTCAATTTGTCCTTTGGTACAATTTGGATTTGTACCGGTTCAGGTTTTTTTTGAACTGGTTCAGGTTTTTTTAAACCGATACAAGTTTCAAATATTGATATTACAGTAGTACATAATGGTATGGTATTAAGTTATTAACATTTGAAATGGTTAGCGTTATGTTTGTTTCTGGGTTAGGGTTATGGTAGTGATAAGGGTTAGGGTTAGGGTAAGATATATAAGAAGTGTAATATATTTATAAGATGAAAAAATTGGGAACTTGCAACAATTCAGCACAGTTGGTAGAGAGCGGGACTCAGAAGCCAGAGTGTATGGGTTCAAACCCTGGGGGGGACAACAGGTTAGTTGATTTAGTATTAAAGGAAAAAAAAATCTAATAGAGTAGCTGCTGTGTGACGTAAAGTAGTGCGCAGTAAAAGGGGGAGAAGTGGGAAAGGGTTAAAAAGGAGCGAGGAGAGGAGAGAGGAGAGGGAATGACTAGAAACAGTAGGGGAGGGGAAAAGTGTATTTTTTCCTGTTAATTTGAAATTAATTAAAAATAATGCTTTAAAAGAAAAAAATAAACTAGTTGTAGCAATTCAAAAAATATTGTACTGGTTCGAAAAATAATGAACCGGTACAAGAACAAATTGTACCAAAGGGCAAATTGAACTACAACATACACATACATGTAACTAACGTATTAGTACATGTTTTTGAGTACACAAAGCCTCAACCACAGAAGAATACTTTAAACATGCTTACTGCATAAATGTCCTGGGTGTTAGTCCCGGTTCCATTTGATCTGTGACACTTGAATGTAAAATTATCCTTTCTGAAAGAATAAAAAGAAATATCTAATTAACCTAAACTGTGAATGGCCTTAAAGATTTGGCCAAAAACTCAGTCACAATATTGAAAACTACAACTTCTAGATCTTCTGATACAATGCTTCCAAAAAATGGCCATTCTGTTATATAGTTCATGAGTCCCCACAAAATGTCTCGGCAACATCTCCAATAAAGAAGTCAAATTAGACCAACAAACAAAAAGATGAAAGCCTTACGGATTTTGAGGTTGAATAAAGTGTATTGCTACTCTTCCCTCAACAGATCCGAGGGCAAATCCAACAGGCTGATTGTTCTTCTTGGGGTCCTTGAAGATACTAACACATCGGTTCTGTGACAAAAGAACAGCAGTGCATTTGTTGCTTAATCGCTGGTATTAAATTTGTAGTGTACATAAAATTATATATATAATATATATATATTTATTAAATACCAAACACTGGATATTGAATTTCTGACCAGTAATCTGATTGGCTCTCTACTCTTGAAAGGTATAAATCCTATATCCTGTAGTTTGTCCAAATATGGAAACTGACAATTCTATCACAGAAAATTGTCCCTCAAAATGGCCAAAAACTCGAATCGGTAGAATATAAAGTTCGAGATATTTTTATCCAGTGTTTGATATTTAATAAAACAATTATTCCACTCATGCTTGTTGGATATGAGCTTGTGATAGCCGACTCGGTGCTCCGCACCTCGTCCGCTATCTAAAAGTTCATATCCAATGTGCGTTTGTGGAATAATTGTTAAATATACATGTATATATATACATTTCACTTAGCCCTTTCAATCCCAACAAGTTTATCAACATCTATTTTCTCCTTACATAATCAGCATAAAATACTGTAACTTTGCGTGTATAAGTTGATAGTGTGTAAAAGTCGACCCTCCACTTTGAAGCCAAAAACTGGTAATTTTTCAAATTTGCGTGTATAAGTGGACCACCCAATTTCGACACGATCCAGATAAAGAATTAAAGCAAACATGGCAGTAAACGACAAAGAAATATGACAGACACAAACGATTCATGAATTCACAATATTCATTTCAAAATCGAAGTTGATTGTTTGGGCACAATGTTAGTGGCACTAGTTATAGATTTTGTTTTTACTTGTAAATACCAGTGTGTTTAGTACTTCGTAAACTTACACATTATATTTCAGTGTTTTTATGTTGTTTTGGGTGCTATGCCACAAAGTTTACTTTTTCCATTCGTGTATAAGTCGGGGTCAATTTTTGGGGATAATTTTTCAGTGCTAAAGGGTTGACTTATACACGCAAAATTACGGTAAGTTGATTAATTATCCACTCTAAACTCTTGCATATCAAATGCAAAGTTCTCCTTCAAGATTGTTTAAAAGGAAATATATTAGAGACAAGTAGTGAGAATTTTGCTACTTATCATTTAACATTGAGGAATGAAAGGGTTAAAGAAACACAGTCATTCTGCAGTTGCTTAACCCTTTCAGCACCAGCCAGTTTATCAGTATGTAAATTTGCCTTACATTATCCACACAAAATAAGTTGTTTGGTAATGAGATAAAAAGCAATTTAATCATACACAACAATTTATCTAAGATGAAAAATAAAATACTCCCAACCTGTTTACAAGAAAACTATGGAGACAGTTTAGGAGAATTCAACAATACCTCATATTGTGTGTTTGGGGCTGAGAGGGTTAAAGGAATGATGCAACTTACAATAACCCACACTGTTGTACAAAACCTAACCTTCTGGAAACAAAGCAGCCAACTGCATACTATTAGGTCCCAAGTTTCAGGTGGCCCAATGCTGGTCACCCGTGGGAGTACTCACTTCGAAGCTGAAGTTTCTAGAGGGGTCCAGTGGCATGGAAAAATTTGAAAATAAGACTCGCTGAAATGTCATTTCCTGCATTTTGAGACTATTTTGAAGAAAATCAAATGATGCTCGATTGCAATGTTCTGAGACCTAATGTTGGCTAATGGCACATCGTAACACTCATTTATGTTCTGAAACTCACTTAAAAATTTGGCAACTTTCTTTACTAGCCTGGCGGGTTGGCGGGTTTTGATGTTCAAATGCGGGTCCAACCCGCCAGATGCAGGTCACTTGGGACCTATGTTTACGTGTTAAATGCATGCATGACTTTTACATTGTAAGAGCATCAAGATTGGATGGATTATCCCAAAATAACAATATGTTCTTGCAGTTATTTTATAAGACTTATAAAAATAATAAGTAATAATAGTCATCATTATCATTATCATCATCTGATCGTCATCATCTTTACTTGGACAGGGTAACTCCATCAGCAATAAAAGCTGTTCTTCCAGTGAGGCCCAGATATGATATCTTATGCTTTTAATTTAAGGCAGTCTTGGTGGACTCAAGATCTGGTCATCTGAGCTATCTTGACTCAGTGATTGCAGGCTCAACCAGCACGGCAGTAGCCACAGTGCTTGTCTATCCAGCTGACGTTCTGAAGACCAGACTCACAGTGCAGCATGTGAAACCAGCACTTGCCAAATATCAAGGAATACTGCATGGACTTTTTACAATGCTGAAAGAAGAGGGGTTTAGGTCATGGTATAAGGGTTTGTCCGCAACCCTCATAGGAATTCTCCCCTTTACTGGTGGAACATTCATGGCCTATGAAATGCTGGATAATTTCATTGACTGGCAACAGACTGATGTCATGGCTACTGAGATGTTCTTTTGTGGATGTTTGGCCTCAGCAATTGCGCAGGTTATAGCCTTTTTGTACTGTCATGTATGGGGAGTTCAGTTTTGTTGGAAATTGAGTGTGTTGGGGATTTTTTCAAGAACAGAAACAGAAATGTTGGGTAATTTTTTTCTGAACATGGTATTTTTTTAGATTTCAGATTATTGTCCCATTTATTTAGCAAGTATCTTCTTGTCATTTATGTATGTATTGGAGTACCTACTGAGTGGGGGAGGGAAGGGAGTACCCATTAAATAAGGAGGGGAGGGTACGGTTGGTATCCACTGAGTGGAAGAGGGAGGGCAGTCTCCACTGAATGGGAGGGGGGAGGGGTAACCACTGAGTGGGAGGGGGGGGGCATTATCCACTGAGTTGAAGGGGAGAAGTAACCACTGAGTAGGAGAGGGATCCAGGGGGGGGGACAGTCTGAACTTCCTGCTTTCTTTACCATTCATCCCAGTTGGACCAGGTGCCCTCTCTGTTGCTAGTCCTCGCATCACATGACTGGTAGTGACAACATTTGTTTTACCAAAAATGAATCTGATTTTTCTTTTTTTCTCCTGCTTCCCATATACTTCCTCTCTTCTGGGACCCAGCCCTCTCCGTCCTGTCCCCTCCCCCTCCCTTGAGGTTGGAGTTTTTTAGATTGTGAAAGTAGAAAAATAATTAGCAATAAAAATTAGGTAGACTGCATGTAGTCAATTTTGTAACAATAATTTTATTTTAATCGTTTAACACCCATTTTGGGTCTGTATAGTAAGTTGGGTTTACACTCTTTCCATAAGAACAACTTTATAAGAACAATGAGGCTAAGATCACCCAAAATTTAAGAACAATCATTTAAGAATTTCAGGCTGGGAATATCCTGAGCCATAACAAGACTCAGAGCCGAAAAATCAAAAACTACTGCAAACTTAAGTTAACTTGCCACACTAGAGTTTATCTCCCGCACTTAAATTGTTTTCATTTAATTCTCATATTTGCCAGGGCTTACTGTATAAATCCTAGGAGCAAGGTTGTGTTCATTTTTTTTTTCAAACTTCAACAATTTTGTTAATATTATTATAGAAATGAAAACAATTTAAGAACAATCTGGGGCTGAAATGCCCAGAGATAGTGTGTAAAAGGAGTTGACCATTTCATACTGTCTGACAAACAGTGCAATCTAGCACACAAAAATCATCTGGCCAGTGTTTACTGTTACTGTATAATTTATGCTTGATACGTCCAGAGTTAATTATGTAATAAATAAATGTAAACATTATTCTTTCTTTGAAGACAGTAGCATTCCCTCTGGATGTCATAAGGAAGAAACTACAGGTGCGTAATTATGTACCTCAGGTTTATAATAGTTATAATAATAATAATAATAGTAATTAATAATGATAATAATTACATTAAAAAATTCTATTTCGTGTTTGTCAAATAAAGTGAAAACATTTTAAAATTTAAAAGTAATTATCTTTATTCAAAAACTTGAATAATTAGACAAAAGTTACTAATTAAAAGTTAACTCACAAATAATATATTAAATTTATTAAATGTTGTAGGCTCAGAGCTTCTCCATACCAGGACAGGGTGGAGTTGATATTGAGTTTCGAGGCATGAAGGACTGCTTTGTTCAGATTATCAAGTCAAATGGAGTTACAGGGTTATGGAGAGGAAATATTGCAAACCTGCTCAAGGTGTGGTACATCACAGCTGTTATTTACCTTGTTTGTGTTTATACATGCAACAAACCCTTGCTACTTTATTTATATATTTATTTAGGATGGAGTCGGGGCAGGGGTCTGAACTTCCCACTTCCCATGGTTGCCCTTCATTCAAAGTTTCTGCCCCTCTCTGCTTCTTGGTTCCCACCCCTTAAATGTTACCAGAAAAAAAACCCAGACGTTTCATTTTTTCCCTGCCGCTTCCTAACTTTTGCATCTTGGTCTCCCTTGCCCTTCACTCTTGATTAGATGCCATCATCAGAACGATGTCAACAGAACGATGTCAAAAATGAGAATTGTATAAAATAATTAATTTCGCATTATACAGAAGGTAATTGGTGAGAGATTGAGCCAATAAATGCAGGTGGGAGTATTAAACTCTATTTTATTTTTTGAAAAAAGTTGGGGGCCAATACCCTCCCCCCCCTTCTCACTCTGTGGTGCCATAGGCATGGCAGTTCGTAGGTATACAGTCCTGGTTCTTGTCCCTATATTTGCTCTCAAGTTTATTTGTTGGCAATGGTCATCAGAATTGGCCAGCAAATGCTAAATTCAAAAATAATTATCTCCACCTTCTAAAATTTCAGATTGTTCCCAATGCTGGTCTTATGATTTTGGCATTTGAATCAGCCAAGAGAAGTTTCTTGTTCTCAAATGGCTACACAGAGTCACCATTCTCCGAGGTCCTGAAAGATGACGTGGATCAAAGCATGACTCCATATGAACTGAACTTGTACAGACACAAGGAAGAAAAGAATGCCAGCTGACCATCTGTTTTGCACCATAGGGATGTCAGCTAGATGCTGTGGCAGATCCTGAAGTGGTTAAATTACATGGTTTGACCAAACCCCCTAACCCCCCCCCCCCCAAAAAAATAAATTGCATAAAAATATAGTGGTAGGATATATTTTGTTGAAAAATATGACTTGAACCCCCACCCCTAAATAAGTCATTCCAAACCCCATTGCTAAAATCCTGGATCTGCCCCATAGATGAGTGCAAACTTGTGTGCCTCAGTGATAAACTTTCTATGAACTGCAGTTGAGGCAGATAATGCGCTGACGTGCAACATTTTTTTGCAGCACCCTCACATATGCAGTGTATGTAATAAATCTTGATGGTAAAGAGGTTTACTATGATCGGGGTCAAAGTAATGTTCGTGATTTGTGATGAATCACTCAAAATGTTACTGTTATTCATTATCAAGATCAAGAACCTTACATCTGATTCAAGATGAGGTGCTCAGAATTTTACCATGGTCCACTATTGGGCATGGGGTCAAAAGCTATCAAAGTTTGGTCCGAGATTTGTGTTGAGTGGCTCAAAACTTTAGTGATCAATTATCGAGGTCAAAGTTATGTCCAAGATTCATGATAGGACACCAAGATGTCAACTTTGTTTCATTATAAAGCCCAATTATCAATAATTATGTTACTTGATTTTTCCTGGTAACTTTACTTTTGGTGAGCTACCTTAGTTTGTCTGTTTTTTTTATGTACGTGGTATTTTTTTTCTGTTTCTTTTGGTTTGTTTTTTATATATTTATAAGTTAGTTTTACAGTAGCTAAATAATAATAATATTATCTTGTCGAATAATTGAGTGAAGATTCATCCATCCGGTTTAATGCGACTTGTGTCATTGGTTGAACTTTTCCCTGAATGTAAAGTTTGAAAAAACATTAAGCTTTCAGCTACATCTGTAACCTTAATCACAATAAGTAATAAAAGAAAATGTGTGTTGTTCTAACTTAGGTGGTTGTGCGGGTCTGGGGCTGGGATATTTAAATCTCGATCTACTGCAAAGTTTCGCTAGATCCATTCCCTTGTGGGGGCTAAAAGTGATGTTTATGTTGAATTTGACTGAGTAATGACTTTTAGCCCCCACAAGGGAATTGATCAGCATCAAGCAAAAATTTGCATTAGCAAAATGGTGTATTAGATTGTTCCAAACAGGCAATAGATTATACCACCTGCCATCCTTGTTGAGCGTGGGTCTATAGGCTCGGATGTACAGTGCCTCCTTTGCCCCTCAAACCACTTGGACTTGGTGGTGAGAATTGTTGCAATTTGTTCTCGTCAGTTTCTTCTATAAAAAAGTCAACTAATAATATTAAACTCTTTATAGAAGAAATTTACAAGAAACAATTGAACTAGCTGACCTCTGACTTCCCAACCATTAATATTTCGAGCCATGAGCTGGCCACACAACAGAGAACCACCCATTTTCAATCAGGTCAAAAGAGATGCTGATCTGATTAACTCCTAGCCATTCTTGTACCCAATGCCCAATCATGTCCTTCAGTTAACCCTTTCAGTCCCAAACTTTGCAGTGACTGATAAACTCCTTATTTCTCATAACAAAATAACATGTTTTGTATTGAAAATGTAAGGAGAAAATAGATGTTGATAAATTGGCTTGGGCTGAATGAGTTGCTTCTCTGGTTGTAATGAAGGGTTGTAATACCAGTTGCAAGAAATGTTCACTCTTACATGATTTTGAATTTCCACATGTTTAATGTCGGAAGTTAGGCTTACATACAGCTCTTGTGCACTTGTGCCCCGGTCAAAATCACTCAAGAAGTTTGCGATCTCAAACCATCTCAATTATAAATTTATGTATATGTTAACCTTCAGTATAAAATTATCACAGTGATGTCATATAGTTGTAAAATGACCAAAAAATACCAATAAATTTTAAAGAAAGTGGTTTTCCAGGTGCAAAAAAATATATTACTGTAATTTTGTTTCAGTTTTGAAAGAACAGCATAGTTTGCCAGGGTTGTCAAAATTAGCCAGAAACTAGCAAATTTGACCATTTACTGTTGTCCTATAAATACGAGCTTAATTTTAGAAAGTACTGCATGGAGAGTTTGAAATGCAAAAATTGGCTTTAAAGCCACCCACTTTCCGAGTTGTATCTCTTACTTTAAAACAAAATGACAACCCAGGTACACAAGACCCCTTCATTCAGGGTTGTCGTTGGGAAGCACAATATGTACGAGTCTGCCAACCAAACCCATAAAATAAGTTAGCATTTGACAAGTTTTCGGCTAGTGGTCAAATCACAACAGGTGATAAAATTTGCAGTCACCGGCTTGTTCTGATAACCCTGCCCCTTCGATCCTGCCCAAAGCATTGATTAAAAAATCGCAAGTGAACAGAAAAATCAACAATCAATTTTACTAGCTGGTGGTTCTTTCATTTCCCCTTCTGCTATATTCCATAAATAGTTTCAGTTCGAAGTAGAATGGAATTTAATGAGGCAGCTCACGTATGCCACAAAAATTAGCAGAGGTTTATTATAATATGTACACATATCTGTACAGCATTATTCTGTCTTTACAATGACTAATGATATTGTCAGTCTCTTAATTTTAATACAGTAGTAATTGTTATTAAACAACAGTCAATACTAGTTATCAGCTCTGGCCGTGTAGCCATCTTTAACCAAGAGCAGATAGCTGTTTTCTCAGGCTGTTTGACACAAATGTGTAGCATAAACTAAATAGTATTAAATCTGTACAAAAAATTCTTCATTAACCTAGAAAACATTTACAAGAAAGTGTACACTCAGTAAGTTATTCCCTAAAACAAGAAATATAATACCTACATATGATTTTTTCCTCCCCAAAGAAACTGTTGCAAATTAAAGATATTTTGCACTACAATCTTAATTGTTGAGGATTGTGGTCAGGAATTCTATTGGTTGGTGCATACAGCTGTTGTAACAGGCTGACTCAAAGTTTGCAAAGTGTTTATTTTTTCCAATCAGAATAGTTTGGCTCTTCTCAGATGCCAAGTTATGAAATAATGGTCGCATGTTTTCTATTGGTCAGCCTATCATCATCTTGTACTAGGAGTTTAGCCAGCTCTGCTCCACAATAGCTGTTACTTTCTTTTCATATTCACGTCGATTTTCTTGATAGAGTTGGGCTGCTAAACTGTTGGCTGGACTGTTTGGATTGGGTTCATCAAGCAAGGACTGTTGAAAAAAAAAATTGATCATAGTACAACACAGTTATTTATACCATAATTAACAATAATAAGTAGTCATAATTACACGACATGTATGATGACCGTTAACCTGGACCACCAAAGAATGAACAGTCTGCCACTCACAGTGTCCAGTTTGTACAAGATTACAAAACTAAAATTCAAGGACTTCAGACTATTTCCAAGGACTGCACTATGTGCAAAAAAAAGATGCTGTCACTTGTTAAACGTGAAATTGACTGAATTTCAAATTGATAACAAAATTATTATTTGAATGCTTTGGCAACAATTACATATGACCTCGGCAGGCAACAATTAGATGACCCCGGGAGGCAACAATTACATATGACCCCAGGAGGTAACAATGTTGAGATTTGTGCCCCATACGAAACTTTTGTCTGAAATTTAGGTGCAGGATTTATATAATGAAAACTCTGAAAATATAATCATGACTGTTTTGATTGTACAGTTGAACAGAATTATTTCATCATTTAGTGTTTGTAAAGAATTATAGGTTTTTGAAACTCGGATATTTGAGTCCACACGTTCTTTTCACACTTAAGATGAACAGATGATGTCACTTTACATAATGATTGCTGCACGAATTCAAGTGTACAGCTGCTGTTCATTGTCGACACTGTGGCATGTGGTGCTGAATGTTGAAGATGCAGCACACGAGGTCCAATCACAGGCCTAACACACACAGTTCGCAGTGTTCTGGCCAGGGACCAGTGGCGGTGCCAGTGCACTATTGTTTGCAAAGAACAAGATGGTGTGCTAACTTGCATATAATAAATATTCAATTAAGCTTTAATTTATTGTTCCAGTACTTACAATGATGGTACACGTACCATCACAAACTTATACTGAATATTAATCATACTGGCCAAAGAGACTATTGAAAATTGTCACAAACATTCCGAAAGGCAAGATAACAAAAATAGAATTCATTTTTAACCCTGCTAGAGGAGGATACTGAGAAAACATTTGGGCCCAACTAGAACACCGACTTGATATTACCTGAATGTAGGTACATGTAACAGACCAAATCACTCGAATTGCAATACATCTCCTTTAATAGAATCAAAGCCTTGGGGTAGACCAACATCTTAATTAACATCCCTGTCCACAGATGGTGTGACAAAAGAAGGTGTTTGAAATATGATCAATGGTTTGTAAGGCCTGGGATTGGACCCAGGTCTGCAAATCAGAGATCCAACCGATTGTTCAACTACTGAGCATGATATGTCATGTTAAGAGGGAAAATGTTCAGAAAACAACTTTCATTTGAACAACAGAAGAGTATCCCAAATCTGTTTAGATATTATTTACTGAATTTTGCATCAGTTGGAACTACAGTAGGTAGCAGTTGTCTATAATAATTGTGCTATCACCGACCTGTATTGAAGTTAGAATAGCAGAAACGTCATATGTTGGACTCCATCTATTTTGTAGAATATCTAGACAGATTCCTCCATCAGCATATACTAAAAAAAAGTATGAATCAAAGTAAGTTGGCATGGGCTTATTATTAAGACTTGGTTTTGTAACTGCCGGTATTGTGGTATCATAGCCTATTCTTGCCTGGCTTTAAAACCTGAAAATGAGGAATTGCTTTAAATTTTGACCCAAAAACAGATTGAATCATTTTTGGGCAAATGTGAGCATACATTTTACAGCCTAGTCTCTTTTGTCCTTGAGCAAACTCCACCAAAGATTATTTTTGCCCACTCAAGGCATTTTCATCTGGTCTAAAGGACCTCGGTTCAGAATCAATTTCACAGTTCATGAAGAATAAAAACTGAAAGTGACTATAATTAGTTGTGACATAGTCGATACTAATTTTTCTGACACAAACACAGAAAGATTTACAAATCAATTATCGCACATTTTTGCACTTGCTTATGTTTTTATTGATGAGGCAAATATATCTTTGTTAGGTTTTCACCCCTTGAGAGACAACTGTTCTCCCTCTCCACGACATCGCTCAGTCTGGAGATGTTTGAGTCACATCTTCAACTCAGCTCTGTAAATTTCTTGGGTTTGGTAAAAAAGACTTGTAATCATGGCTCAACTTCTTTTCTGTTTTCCCCTCCTCAGGGTTCGTACAGATATTTGAATGCAAAATCCCAGACTTTTTCAGACTTATTCCAGACCTTTTTCCTCTTTTTCGAGACTCCAAATTTTCTTGACCTACATTTTAGTCTTCCGATGTTTAGATAATTTTCAAGCATTTAACATATTTTCTCAAAAATAATAATGAAAAATTTGGGCGTTATTTCTGCTACGGAGTAAAGTCCAGAAAATCCAGAATATGTCCAGACCTTTGCTTTATTTTCCAGACATTTCTTGATTTCCAGACTTTTACCAGTTTTCCAGACGAAAAAAAAATTCAAAAAAATTCATATAAAGCAGTTATAGTTATGAAATTGGCATCGCTATGAAGTGAAAGTTGTCTTGACCAGTTTACTTCCTGCTCACAGTCTATCAAAAATAAACTGTGTCTGAAGAGCCAGTCAGGTTGCGACATTATTTTGTAAGTCTACTAAATGGGAAAACTCTGTAGCCCAACTTTCATTATTTTGTAATCATTCTGTTGCAACATCAGACAGGCAGCACTGTCATACAAATAGTCGAGGCAAAACAAAAATGCTTCGCAACCATAATGTAATCTATAAAAAAACCCAAGTGTTCCCAGTTTAGTTTAAATCAATTTTTGAAAGCTATGTATCATAAAGTTTTGTGCCTTGATAAATTGAATTTGACAAATTAAATAATAATATATACACTAGTCATTACTCCTTTCATTTGTTTATATTCTGAATGAACACTTTCTTGTCAAATTATGAAATGGTCTACAAAAGGCCTGGTAGGGGTAAAGCTTTACGGTGCAATTGTAACACATTTAAAAGAGAAAGCGAGAGTTTCTTCGTAATCTTGGAAACTAAAATATTCAGGCAACGCTCAGCCTCGGGCAATGCTTGCTTTATAACCACGCTGCTCTGTGCATGCAGCACTTACTCAGCAATTTTCTTTTCAGCGGCTTTTTCCAATGTCGGGACACCTTCTAACTTCTTGCCTCTGAAACCTTGCCTCTTATAGCAATGCGGATCAGATATCTCATTTAGCAGTAGAACACGACGTCGACCGGGTTACATGTGAAAACTTTCCGTGCATTCGTGCATTAATGCAGTTTATACGCCAACAATGCTTTTTTGTATTTCACTTTCAGTTTCCTGTCGCACGACTCTCTAAGTTCAAAAAAAAATAAACGACACCCGAACTCTATTTTGAAATCACAGTAAGAATTTCAAGGTACAAATCCGCGGAATTCAGTTCATCGTAAGTAGTTTGAAATAATCTTGATCAAGCAGAAATCGCCACCACTTACCATTTGGATGAAACATTTTCGATATAAAGCGAACCGTCGGAGGTTTATTTGGATATTCCTCTGTAAATTCCATTTGTAATTTGAAAGTTCCTAAAACACAAGAATGGATGTGTGAGAAATTTGTATGTAATGAAGAAAAAACAAACAAAACTGCTAGCCAGACATGATATTGCGCAAACTTCACAGAACTCACCGTCTTCGAATGGTGTGTCGTGAGGCCTGCAGAATGTGAAGGAAGCGAGGATCAACAGTTAGCTCTGGCAAAAAATACTCAGACGCCTCAAAATTACCATTAGTATTACTTACCCAAATATAACAGCATTCCAGACCATTATATTATTTTCAGACGGAGCACCACTAACTCCTGCAGGAGGGTCTTCTTGTAATCTGGATTTGAGTAAACACAAACACAATCACACAAAACGAGGAGACTTTTCGGGCAACTCACATCGTATATACGCAGTACGAAGGAAACAAAAACACAGCTACTGATACAAAGCTA
>JAOEHT020198034.1:0-11243 GCA_025448195.2 Parazoanthus atlanticus | reverse complement strand
GCAATTGGTCTAGGGTTTAATGGAGCCGAAACCAATTGTAGAATTGCACACATTTTAGGTATCCTACTGATGATCAGCTACTGATTTGCTTTTTAATTCAGCGACATCATAGTTGTCTGTGCAGTTTCAATTTGCTTAATTAATTCAGTGATTTTGAGCTGGTCGAGTGGTTGTGTGTGGCAGTCATGGTGACTCGTCTGAAAGTTGGGGATTATAACTTCGTTTCTTCCATTTCGTTTATATTTAATATTTATGGTTTATTAACAGTAGCCCCAGTTGGTTGACTCGAATCTAACATGTACGCTATGGCACCGGATGTGAAGTTTTACCTACTTTGAATAAATGTGTGCACGACTTCTACTATGAATAGGCTTACCTAAAAACTGTACTGAAAATTCCACCTCCGATTGAAGCGTTTAAAGTATTAACTGCGGCCCTAAAACAAGGAAAATTGTTTGCACACATTACTTAAAAGTACAAGACAGTTAAAACTTAGTAGCTGACGAATGCAGTTACTCGTATTAGATTAGTTTAGGGTGGCTGAACACAGTTTGACAGTTTCTGAGTAGTTACAGCTATGAAACTCAAACTTGGCAAGAGAAAAATACGACACTAAAACAACAACACTAAAATATCCGTTTTGCCAAGTTTGCTCAAATCTGGTTATTAGAAATTGATTGGTTTTTCAATGATGATCACTTCTCAGTCACCAAAGGCAAGAAAGGAAAAATCTGACAGAGGAAATCCGACCTTCTTCTCGCCTCTATAGTCATGTTTCGTGTTCCCAGTTGCCACTTATTGTAATGACCCAAGACTCACTTCTACAGCGTTAGCCTCGACTTGGTGTTGCATATCCATAAATACCAGCGAGAACGATTAGAAGTCCGAGCCTCCAACAATACACAGAGTTGTAAATAGCTCATATTGGTATTTATGAATATTTAACATCAAGTTGAGGCTAACGCTGTAAAACGAGTCTGTAGTCATTGTAATCAGCGGCAACTACGATTACGAAACTGGACTATTGATTGGTTTACGGCAGTAGCTACTCAACTCTAGATATCAAACATTACCAAAAATGGATTAGCTTTCACGAAAACAGAAAATAATTATATTTTTTTTTATGCCAATTCATATACTTGCGATCTAACCGAGTAACAGTGTGACTAAAATTCTAGTGACCAAATAAATATCTCGCTGTCACAATAATGTGAAACTCATGTCATGAAAACATCGCAATTTAAGATAAAAACCTAATGAGCAGTTTTTTCGCATGCAAAAGTGATTTTTTTAGCTGTAGTGGATCTGTTTCGTTGCCAAGGAAACGAATCGAATAAGTGAACAGCTGCCAGTTGTTGCTGACGTCAAATGTTTGTGTCAGATATGGATGAAAATCCTAACGAACAGACAAACAAACATGCAGACCGAGACAGACAAACAGACAGACAGACCGACAGACATAGACAGACAGACCGACAGACAGACAGACAGACAGACAGGCGGACAGACAGACAGACAGACAGACAGACAGACAGACCAGACTGACGGACACAGTCAGACAGACGGACAGATGGACAGACAGACAAACAGATAGATACACAGACGGCCAGACAGACAGACAAACAAACAAACAAACAGTCAGACAAACAGACAGACAGACAGACATACAAACAGACAGACGGACAGACTGACAGACAGCAAACAAACAAACAAACAGACAAACGGACGGACGGACATACATACATACATACAGTTTTCTATTTTTGCTATTTAACGTAACTGTCATAATTAGGTTTGTCGTATTTAGTTTTTTTTTAAAAAAGGGCACACTCAATCTGGAGCCACGCTCTGTTGTGTGTACCGTACCTTAATATAGTTTAAGCATTATGAATAAATAAGTAAATACAGAAATACAGAAATACAAACATACAGAAAAGTAGACAGACAAACAGACATATTACATACATACATACATACATACATACATACATACATGTACATGCATACATGCATACATGCATACATGCATACATACATACATACATACATACATACATACATACATACATACATACATACATTTGGACAGACAGACTGACAAGTATACAGAAAGACAGGCAGACAAACAAATAAATAAACAGAAAAGAACACACATTCAAACGGACGGCCGGACAGATATAAAACAGATAAGACATCTAAAACGGCCGAGTCTTACCTGGAAGCAAGCTCCCACTTAATGCCTGTAATGCCAAACGTACTGCCGCAGTTGAAGCCCAGCCACCCCCACCACAACATAAACGTACCAAGCAGAACATTTGTGGGGGAAGCCATCGGTTTCTCTACTGGCTTACCCTCCTCATCAAATCTTCCATGGCGCGCTTTTATGTAGACAGTTGACACTAGGCCGCTGACACCGCCAACCACGTGCACGGGCCCACATCCAGCTATATCAATTGCCCCTAACCTACGAAGCCAGCCATTCTTGTCCCAGATCCAGTGAGCTGTAAAACAGTACACCAGTGTGTTCATGAACGAAAACACAATGTAAGATTTTAACTTGACTCTCTCTGCCATGGCTCCTGACACGATTGTTGTTGCTGTTGTTGCAAATGAGAGTTGAAAAAAGTACTTCGCATACACTCGCCCCATATCGGCTTCTGAAGCGCTGGTAAAGAAATACCCAACACCAGTAAATGCGTTTGAACCAGGATCCTGACCAAAACCGAAAGCAAAGCCAAAGAACCAATAAGAGAGACCGCCATATAAGACATCGACGGCGTTTTTCACCATAATGTTGGTTTCGTTTTTCTTGGAAGCCATTCCTGACTCCAGAAGGCCAAATCCCGACTGCATGGTGAATATGATGAACGCGCTGGTCAGAATCCAAGTCGCGTCACCGGCCTCTATAGCGTCGAACTGATGGAGTTGGAGGGGTGCAGTACCAGGGATTGAGGGGGTAGTGGACAGGTTGTTGCTGTCGTTCATGTTTATGGCCTTTTACGTAAGCAAGAAAGACACAGAAAGTTAACTTCTTACCTAACTGAATTGAAGTGCAGCAAATTAAACACCACTCCTTACACTTCACGGGATTATTATACCAATAAAAGTTGACTATTTTCTCGTCAGCTACTTCCAGAAAACTGGTGCAAGAATTTCCCATTTTTTTGTTATTTCATTATTGTTGCCATAGTATCAAAGTATATGTTTTCACATCAAGCTTGCTCTGCATGCTTCTCGTTTCAGCCTACCAAAGATGTGGGATTCTAGTTTCTTAAAATTAATTTTTTTTGGATAATGTCGATAGTGAAATATATATGATATATAGATATATTGGCAAAGAATTGATCATACGAAATGCAGATGGCAGGTTGTTCCAGAGTTTAATCGCAGCAGACTGGAAGGCTCTGTCACCAAGGGTGACAGAGATATTTGAATTTTTTTTTTTTTTTTTTTAAAGGCCTGTGCAAAAGGAATGTAAAGTGGGTCTGCTGTTGGGTTGACCAGTTACATGTATCTTCTATTCCGGCACGTTTTTGGGGTTGTATAAACACAATTGTAATGACAAGCCTTAACTCCGACTCTTGTTTATAGTATGTAGCATTGGTACTTTTAAATTTCCCAAAAGATAACAAATCGATTTCAAGCAAAACCATATCTTTTCTAGTGTTTTTCATAAGTCATCCGAAGAAAAATAGTACACTTTGTTTTTCTATTTGTGTTGTTATTGGGTTTTAATAGCATGCACAAACGAGGAATACTGTGGAGAAAGACGCCCCCACTGTTCCTTTAGAGACTTGGGGGCGGATTCTTTACAAGAGAAAAATGCCCAGGAGAAAATTATCAATATGCTCCCCCAAGATGAAATGATAATTCGATTCACATCGAAGGAAAGTAATTACTCGTGCTTCGAGTAATACGGACGAAAATAACACACAGGTTTCAAGTAAAAAATGGACTGAAATTTTAAAGTCCCATTGAAAATATAGGATCGGAAAGCCAAACTGGACTCAAATTAGAAGTATTGGAGCATATGAAACTATATGAAGCGAACCCGTATGGAGAGAGGAGATGCGGTAGCGAACAATCCTGCAAATGTTTCGAAGCCTGGAGGCAATTCGGTATTAGTATACTGCTGTTAGTATTCACCCGTAATATCCTAAAAAGGCTCTTTAAGAGTAAACAAACGATATGAATTACATCGTTTGCTTCTTTGTTTTGATTATATCTTCTTCACTTGGGTATTTTTCCTATTGTGAAGAATTCGTCCCGTAAATCTCCAAAACAACCTCGTGTTGTTACATAGGTTTTCACTTGTGTTATAAACAAAACTTAAAAGTTAAGCAGCTTTGTGTATTTTACAGCGAGGAAAGAGAATTTATTTTAACATTTTTGTGTTTTGTGATCTTTTACCGCTTTGGTTTCTCAACTACCTCAAATATTCTATGACAACTGAAAATGATATTTGAGGCTTCGTTTTCACTGTACCGGATAGCTCTTGTGCCATTACAAAAACTATAGCGGCCGGATGAGTTGGCCTTCTGTTTTACACTTGGAGCGATTTTTCCGGCTCACTTTTCGTGCCGTTTCGAAAGTGAGACGCAACCGGCTTTTGACAATGATATGTTACATATCGCGAAAAACTGTTCCTGTTACACTGCAAAGCAACGACTTAGTGTCGGCAGGAAATCCTGTCCGGTATGGTGTAAACGAGGCCTGAAACATTGCTCGTCCAAAATCGGACGCATGCACGTACCTAATATTTCAAGTCTTTGCCCGTCCGCTACAAGTGCTTTCCCATCGTTGGCTTCCGACTCACATCTGCGATCGACGTCTTTTGTTTTTAATTATTATACCTTTGCATTCGCATAAGCATTTACGCAATCTGAGAGCCTCGGTACAAGATGCGAGTTGTCCAATCAGATTGTTTTGGGCATTTGGAGATGGGATTCCAAAGTGGCTCCTCGATGTGTGTCGGAGTGTTAGTTTCGGAGGCTTTTATTATGTGACGTCAGTTATGCCCGAATTTTGACAAGCACGCTTTGTCGCAAACAAATTACGTTGCTCGAAAGACCAGGCACTGATTGAATTAGCAAACAACTTACAAGGAACACCGATCACTTGCCTGTATGTTTTCACATAATCTGAAGCTAGGTTTATTGCTTTCACTTCCTATTTCTTTTTACGATTTTCTCTGAATTTCATTGAAGCACACGAACAGAAAATAAAGGTTTATGAACGCTCTTTTAGTTGACTTGTTACACACGAAATTGTTTTCCCGTCATGCATCGCTCAGACCGTGTAGATCTGGCTCCAGTTCCATGTACGACGCTTCAACTTCGTCATTGTTTGTACCTAGGCATACTTGAACAACAGCAAATCGAGGTTCGTGATACATATATTCTGCAAATGTACGAACAGGTGAAAATTGATTTGGGGGCGAAGTTAGCTCAACCACGGCTTGGAAGGGTTAGAAATCAAGGCGCAAATTCATAGAGACGCGAGGAAACGATAGAATTTAATACTTAGCACAATAAAATGTGCACAAAATTCATCAAGTTGACCGCCTGGTCATTGTCCGGCGGCTTTAGAAATATTGACGAAAACAACACAAGTGTTTAGTTTTAAGCAACATAAACCTCAAAATATATAAAATGCCTCGCTTTAAAAGTTATGCTTTAAAATAGATTCTTTTGTCCCCTGACCATTCGCTTGTGCTTACGGGACAAAAAACTCTTGGCTGAATGGCAACCTTTCAGCGACTTTCACAACCCGCCATCTTTGAATTTTGATGACGTCAGAAAATCGCCTTAATTGATTTTAAAATTGTATCATACGTACATGGTAATTAATACCATGTATTGCGGGAGTGAGGATACCTTAAGATGTTGTTATAAATGTCACTGACAAAAGTGTCGATCAGAAACACAGTTGCTATGGCAACGAGGAGAGTAGCATAGTCATCAAATAACTGACTTAAATTGTCCGTAGATAAATTTAGGAAAAGACCGAAAGTTTCACTGTGCTTCCTCTTATCGTTGAGGAGTAGCACGGTTTCTACAATATGTCTTGGTTATGTGTGTGTGTGTGTGTGTGTGTGTGTGTGTGTGTGTGTGTGTGTGTTTTGGAGGAGGGGGGTGGGGGGGACTCGAAAATTTGGATTGGTCCTACAGGTTATAAGATATACCATCTTTTTCCATATAGTATATAAAATGAAATTCACGTTTCATTTTTTGCTTAAAATATAATGCCGAGAAGAGTACTGTCAATATTATATTTCTATGAGCCTGCAGTCAAATTGATGGTGTGGAAATAAACACCTGTTCCAAACTTAAATTTATCTTTTTGATGATCTGTGCTGTTTTTGATGTGTCTCGTTTGAGGTGTCTGTAAACGATACTTGATATTTATTAGCATTCAAATATGCATTTGTTTGTCCAACAGAAGCACTATCAATATCAGTAAATACATTCGTACACTGTCTGCCACTGCCGTAGATATTTCGTCGACACAGAGAATTTGAAACAAACCTTTAAGACGGTTTCAAGGACATTATTCATGCAAACTTGGCTGTTCACATTAATCAGAACAGAGATTATTAGCTCAACTTTATATTATCTTCCAATTCTTTTGAAATTGGATCTTAAAAGACTTCTAAGTGCAGCTTTTGTCATATGCATAACATGTAACTTGCAGTATACTCGAGTTAGCATTTTTTCTTCATTATAGATAATTAAAAAACTCCTGTAACAAGGAAACATGAGGAAAAGCTAAACTACGTACCTTGTCTTGCCTCTAGTTATTGCGGTTAGCCAAGTACAGTCATTTCTGTAGTCTGCTGAGCTCTGACGAAGGAATAACGCTCGAGACGTCAACTTTACACTAAACCTTACCGCGAAAAACATACCATGTCAACCCTTGTTGATCAGAACCTATATTATCAGTTCTCCCTTGTTTTCAGTCTTGTATTTATAAAACAAGCTGTAAAAATAGTACTAAATAAAGAGATTGTATTGTGATTGTATGTTATAAACTATAAGTTCAACTAGGCAAAAGGTTTGATTAGCCAATTGGAATCGAAGCAATTTGATAAATGCGAGCAATGCAGCTGCAATTTGCACCGCCTTTTCAAAATCAAGTTGGCAGAATTTTTACTACCTTTAATTGTTATCAGTTAATTGAAAATATCCGACAACAAAATGCCGTTATCTTTTTTGGAAGCGACTAAGGAACGGAAGAACTGGAATATTTACCCAGTTTTGATCATGTCCAGCAAAACAACTACTCGTGTAAATTTTCCATGTAGGATTGCTTGTTAATCAATAGAGAGATTTAGCACCACGTACACGTGAAACTGCAAACGGCAGGAACGATCTTGCGACTAAATTTTCTGTTGGTCTAGACTCCATAACAGTCAATTTTTTTTCTCTGAAACTTCTTATTTTCGGTCCTTTAGCGAAGATAAGGAATGTTATGCAGTCTTATCAAGCGTTCCTGCATATAATTTTCTTTTTATTTCAATTCCGCCGTTTCCCCTTTCACGTATACGTGGTGCTAAAACTCTCCAATGACTAATTGACGAGCCGAGAGCTTAACTGGAATACACAATTTTCTTTTTAGAAGAACAAACTTTATAAAAACATGCACCGACTGAGGCACTGATTTGCCCAAATTTAAGATTAAGTTAAGAAGAATTTCAGGCTCGAGCTCTGTTTCGAATCTATAATAAACTCAACACAGTCTTTCAACTAGGACAGTTATTCTATGTATAAAAATAAGACCAACTTACGGTGAACACCTCCCCTTTGGCAATCGTAATTATTTTTGTATGTTGTCGGTCTGCTTGTTTGTTATTATTATTGTAATTTTAGCTTAATTTATAAGTCCAAATGAAATTGTTAAAACAATTTGAGGCTACAATATGGATTGAGAACGACTGAACCACGGCCAAAAATTATCTGGTTCCTTTGAAAGAAAACCGTGTAATGTCCCTATTCTTTTGCCAATCCCTCATGCGTTTTATCTAAGCATAACAAAGATATTTACCTCCTTAGTGAAATAACACTAAAACACCCTACGTTAATCGATGTTTTTGCGCAATTGGTTCCATTCCAGCTAAAAGTGAGTGTTTCGTTTCGATGATTCAGTACAAAATGTTCAATTAAGATTAATCGTCATGCAGAATCATGATTCATCTCCACAATTGTCACTCACTTATAAATTATTGATAACTAGAATTGGGAAAAAGGAGCTCAAATGTTCCTGCTGAGTACTGGAAGACTAGTGTTTATATCGGAGGATGATGTAGAATATTGTTGATCTCTCTACGCAATATTCTGATAATGATAATTTTATTGTTCCGATATTCCAACACCAGATATTCATATTCCTTGGTCTTTGAATTCCATTCCAGTAGAAAATTATTAATACTCATATCACCAATATTCCTATATTCCTTAACGAGAATATATTCATATTCCACCCCCGAAAAGTTTACTTTTCTGCTTCTGCAAGTACACGCAACCCAAAATTGTTCTTATTTGTATACATATTAAATGGTGATAAAAATGTTGTAGTCAAGAAATTGAAATGTAGCAAAGGACGAGAAAATGGCCGGGCAGCGTTCACGAAAACCTTTTGGCGTCACAAATTATAGAGCAGTGGGATCGCTCGCGTACTCTGGCGACAAAGTTAGCTAAAGTTAATAAATTGCATTGTCTTTTTTGTCCTCTGTGTAGACTCTATCACGGTTTCTCTAAATTTCGATATTTAGCCATCGATGCTGCTGGAAAGAACGCTTTAAAATTATCAAAACTTGAAGTTTCAGCATGGTGTCTTGTGCAGAAGCGAAGGTATAGCAACGCAAGAATCGACTTTTGTCGATCCAGACATTTGCATGATGGCGGAACAAAAGTCTTGCCTACCAGAAGGAAAGCCATATACAAATATCCAATTTGATTTTTGATGTTTATTTTGCCATATCTTTACTTCTGTTTAAGACATCACTCTTAAAACTTGGATTTTTAATTTAAGTTGCTCTTTCCAGCAGTCACGATTGTTTTCCGGTTCAAGCTGAATATTACAATTTATATAAACCACCATAAGGTCTATTCAATTTAGAGAGAACTGTGTTTAGTGGCTCTTGCAATGGGAAGCTTAAGTATTGTAAAGAATAAAAGTCGTTAATGGATGTTGCTTCATTTAATACTGAGCCTGAAGTTGCTATTAATTTGCAAAACGAGAACAAGAACTTGACGGCTTACGCTCTTTTGTTTTATAAGAACCATTTTTATAGGAACGTCAAAACTCAAAAATGCCAAAATTGAAGAACATGTATAAGAACATAACTCGGACTGAGAAGAAGAAAGGAACGTTTATTTCTATAAATTTTGAAAATGGAACGGAGAACCGCTACTAAATATCGTGAGAGAGCAGTGCAGTTTCACATTTGATTTTTGTAAACAGGTGATAGCAACGCATTTGCATGGGTACATTACGCTTTGACACAAAATTTTCCAAAACACAAAATTAAGAGCATTTTGAGAACATTTTAAGGTGAGATCCTAAAAATGTTTTAAGAACGTTCGCTTCAGCCAAAATGATGGACGTTCTTATAAAACGAGTGTATGTTATAACAACATTAAGTACACAAGCTCAGTAGGACAAAACAATTGAGCAGACAAAGAATATGTACCACTAACTTATATAGTTTAGTTGTCCGTGTTCGCTAAATGTAGAAACAGCGTGTATTTGTTTCGCGAACTTCTCGACATCTCCTTTAGATATAGGGAATATTGGGTTACCTGAAATTGCCTAAGTTCTCATCTCGATTCTCCAAACATTTCCTAAAATAGGTTGAGTTTTTTTTTTAACTTCATCGTGGAAAAGCAGTTCCTTCAAATTTCTCACAACATATCCACATATTTCGTATTGACAAGGAGAATACATACTGAGATGTTGGTAAACCTAGTGGAAGTGAAAGGGTTAAATAAAGACAGTTTCGTGATAGGCAGCAACCACTAACAGATTCCAAGCTGCTGTCGGTGAAATGTCAATTGTCAAATGGAACACCAGAACGTTCTTGGAACATTTCCTGGAACATTTCGAAAGATCCTTTAAGGAGCAGCCAGCAATTCATGATCGAAAAGTATGTCATTGAATCAAATATTTCTAGAAAGACTGTGTGGAAGCAAAACAATGTTTTCCTTAGATCGGGTTGAAGAAGAAAACTGAATCAAGCTTTTGACAACAGAACATGATAAATCTAATATTCGGGTAATCACTTCTTTTCTGTTTCGATCACCGGACTTATCACGAAGTAGTCTTGATTCGAATCGGTACAAACGTTTAACAACTATGGTTTGAGAAGAAAATCAAACAAACTGACAAATAAGCAACTGAAATATCGTTTTTTGTTTATACGTACCTGTGCGTCATCATGACTTGTTCGTCGATTCCAAAGTCTACTAACTGCATTCTTATTAACTGCTCCCCTGGTTGCCAGGGTGCTTAAAGTTAAAAGAATTTAAACGTTATTTTAAATATGAATAGAAGCGCTGCACTGTGAGAACTCAACAGCCGTGCCAACTATAATTGTAGCAGACATCTCGCCGTCAGTGAAACTGCGGCAAGTACCAACAGAGGAACTGCGTGAGGCAAAGCCTTTTCACAGAGTCATACACTCTTGTTTTTTATAAGAACGTCTACTTTGGGGACTCACGCTGAATGTTTTCAAATTATTCATGATTTTAACTTCAAATGCTCTTCAGTTTTCATTTTGGGCCAAATAAAAAATATATTCCCGGTTTCTCATCGGAATGTTTTTTAAAAAGACGGCGGGCGTTTTCTTTTTCTTTTCTTTTCTTTTCTTTTTTGGTAAGACTCTCTAAGCAGCTGTTGACAATCACTGATCAACATTTGTCCAATCTGTATTCAAAGTATAGAACTGTTATAAATATATTGCGGAAAACGACGATCAGCATCTGATCAGCGGAAATTTGGCTCGGCTCGATCTGATTGAAAGAGCGTAGGAAAATAGACGTTTTTTACATCTTTAAAAGGTATACTGATGCGGAAGCAATCTTGAAATGCCGCCGACAGGAATTTTCCTACTTAATCATTAGGATATTTTGAAAACTTGTGTAGGTTTGGCAAGACAAAAGTGAGATAATCTTTTATGCTATTGGATAACGATAATGATAATGATAATGATAATGATAATGATCATGATCATGATCATGATCATG
>JAOEHT020197956.1:0-11245 GCA_025448195.2 Parazoanthus atlanticus | reverse complement strand
CCCCCCCCCCCCCCCCCCCCCCCCCCCCCCCCCCCCCCCCCCCCCCCCCCCCCCCCCCCCCCCCCCCCCCCCCGCTTAACGCAAAGAATAATTTTTCAATATGGTAATCAGATTTTCATCCTATAGCCAGAGATTATTATAAGCTGGGGAAGATCTGGGGTTTGTTCTACGAACGACATGCTTATGAAGACCCACTTGTGTGACCTCGCTCTCTATGTTCATACAGTTACTTGCAGTATTTTAATGACACCACCAATGGCCCATCTGCGCCAGTGGCTCAGGAACAGCAAGCAGGAGGCTCAGATGTAGGATCGGGAAAAGGTTGGGCTGCTTTTAACTTGCTTACCTGATGAAATAGCAGAACGTAGGATAAGTATACATAATTTGTGTTCTTTCAGTGTTTTCCTTCCTAGAAAGTCCTGGAATGTTTTCTTTCCTAGAAAGTTCTGGAATGTTTTCCTTCCTGGAAACTATGGAATATTTTCCTTTGTGAACATCCTGGAATGTTTCCCTTCCTATAAAGTCCTGGAATTTTTTCTTCCTGAAAACTTCTGGAATGCTATCTTCATGGGAAGTTCTGGAAGGTTTTCCTTTCTGGAAAGTCCTGAGATGTTTTCCTTCCTAGAAAGTCTTCAAATTTTTTCCTTCCTATAACGTCTTGGAGTGTTTTCCTTTCTTGAACACCCTGTAATGTCCTTCCTAAAAATAGAGTCCTGGAATGTTTTCCTTCCTGGAAAGTCCTGGAATATTTTTCTTCCTGGAAAGTCCTGAAGTGTTTTCCTTAGAAAGTCCTGGAATGTTTTCCTTCCTGGAAAGTCTTGGAATGTTTTTCTTCCCGGAAAGTCCTGAAATGTTTTCCTTCTTAGAAAGTCCTGGAATGTTTTCCTTCCTGGAAAGTCCTGGAAAGTTTCCTTCGTAGAAAAACCTGGAATGTTTTCCGTTTTAGAAAGTTCAGGAATATTTTCCTTCCCGGAACGTCCTGGAATGCTTTCCTTCTTGTGAAGAGCTGGAAGTCTTGGAATGTTTTCCTTACCAGAAAGTCTGGAATATTTACTTCCTAGCAAGACTTGAAATATTTCTTTCCTAAAAAGTTCTGGAATAACAAATAAAATAAATAAAGTCGTGGAATGTTTTCCTTCCTAGAAAGTTCTGGAATATTTTCCTTCTTAGAAATGTTTGGAATGTTTTCCTTCCTGGAAAGTCCTGTGATGTTTCTTTCTGGGGAAGACCTGGAATGCTTTCCTTCCTGAAAAATCCTGGAATGTTTTCCTTCCTAAAAAGTCCAGGAATGATTTCTTTCCTAGAAAGCCCTTGAATTCCTGGAAGTTTTTCGCAACTTTAAAATAACGTATCTTGAAGATCTTTAACAATACTGCAACCAAGCGAAGGCTCTATTTGCACGATTTTCCTAATACTCCTGAAAAATCTTTAAAATTCCTTGAAAGTCCAGTGTTTTCAAAGTTGTGAAGATGTATGAATCGCAAATATGGAGAAAATAATATCTTTTAATGTTTATTGGAACAACTATACTGCACAAATTAGTTGCGTTCATGTACATTTTTTTAATTCAACTTATTGGCAGTCTTGATTGTAACTGAAGGCAACTCTTCGTTGAAGGTGTATAGATAACTACGTGTGTGTCTTTGTATTGGTGTACATATATACATGATTTATGTAAAATTCTTACATGTAATTGTACATCATCATGTGTGCGCACCCGTGTATATTGTCTCTAATGATACTTAGTTAATGTGTCTTTAAATGAATATTTCCATCTTATGTGAAAGCCTGTGATTTGCAATGTATCTGGGCTTTTAAATCTTTCTTAAAGATGGGCAAAAGCGACCGAGGTAATTGATTGCATCCTTTTTTACCGAATGTTCTTCCACGAACTCACAAACTTAGTTCCCTCTGGAAACCTTACAGATCGTGCAGTGTCAGCAGAAGACCTTGAGTTCATGGAAGAAGTATGCCAAGAGTTGGAACAAGACTCTTCAGACGAGTGCTTGTTAAAACGGTAATTTTATCAACTTTATTAAGTTAAGCCGGTAAGGTATTAGCGGTGGAAAGAATCAAGTTCGTATGAATTGCCTGTATAAAAACCCAAATCCTTTCCTCAAGCTAAATGGCTCATAAGGGTGATACTAATCCTCGGTTTCTGTAGTGCGAAGTGGATGAGAAAACGTGACTCCTCCTGCATGGGAAACTAATCGACAAGATAGTCCCCAACAGAAGCTGGTACTCGATTATACAGCTGAGTCGAGTGGAGCAAGTCGAGCAAATTCTACTTTAACAGCTTTATTTGGGCTTATAAACTAAGAGAAAATTACAATTTCAATAGCAAACAAACAAACAATATACAAAAATAATTTCGACCGCCAAATGGGTGGGAAAAAAGCGGGACTAAGTCCCATGCGGGGTATTATTCGGAGTGTTAAAACACGAACAATAGAAATATTTAACATTAGTAAAAACGTTAGTGTCTTTGATAAGGCCGGGGTTTGGACTCGTGAAATTTGAGGGACGAATCAGAAATGCTTACCACTGGAGTGACTACCCTGGGTGCAAGAGGCTAACACTCGTGCCTATGCCTCGACTGCACCGAAGGCGTCAAAGAGTGCGAGCAGGAAGGGCAATTGTGAACCTCTAGATACAGAGGTCGATTCTCAGATTCGTCGGCAATTTTGGAAACAGTTACAAGAAAAAAACATTGAAGAAAACGCCTTTTGGTCCACAGATGCCTTTTTCGGGTCCCCCTTTCCAGAATATGCTGATTCCCCCCCCCCCCTATTCCGAAATTTCTGGATCCGCTCCAGGTTTGATGCAGAATGTGCACTCTAAAATATGATTGGTTGAGACGAGTTTCTTTTATCTGAAGTCTTCATCAGCTTCTTGACAAGCGGAAACTTTACATGCTTCTAGTTTCATGAGTTTCTCAGTAGCTTTAATTCTTAACCATAATATCTTCCAAATCTCAGGACGAATCAGAAACTTTGACCTGTACTGTACATAGTGACCCAAGCTCAATAGAATTTGTTCTTTAACCTCTGGTATCCAGGGTACTGTATAGTGAGAAAAAACTATAGCTGTAAAAATGTTGGAAGTATATTATATACAGGACATAGTATATACTAGCTGCAGCAGCGCACTTTGGAGGGAAAAGGAGAGTTATGCTGTAAAAGTGTCTTTTCCCCATCGTTGTTCCACAGACATGCAGTGTTAAAAGATGATGAGTAATAATAGTTTTCTAACATTTTTTCAAAGTTTTGTAAGGTTTTAGTCAGTATAACCCGCTCCCATTCAGGTTCTTGCTGATGCCGTTTCATTCTCTTACATTGCAGAATCCAGCTCACTGAATCTAACTTCATGCATGTCGTTAATGTTGAGATGAAGCCATATGTCATCAGTGCTGAAGTTTCCGCATTCTTTTGGGATGACGATCTCTTGAGGTCGATGGTAAGTGTGGTGGAAAAACTACCTGGAAAAGCCTGGTTTTCATATGTTGGAAAATCTGTAGACGATCGGGGTTTCGCCAGATGTTCCTGAATTATTACAGCATGGCGATGTGATATCCCCCATCCCCTGACTGCATATTAAAGCCACAATACGGTGAATTTGTTATGTATTAGACTCGAACGATACAATGTTCATCTGGTTTTGTTTCAGTCGTGTAACTTTTTCCTTATGCTGTTGGTGGTAATTATGCTGCTGTCACACCTGCAGTATCATCCTCAACGTTTCTATAGTATTCATTTGCCCAAAAAGAAAGTAGCAGTTACCTTTTCTATTTACCGTGTTTTTAAGTGAAAAATCATTTTTTAGCTTCGTCAGAAGAAGATGCCAGCAGCAAAGGTCGTTTTATCCTTTGAAACGAACGAGAACTTGTTCCAAGAGTTGATTAGGTAGGTATCTTACTTCTCAGTATTAATTCTGTGTTGGTTGCAAGAATTAATGAGTGCATCATTATTCCAATTTGTCATTTTATTTCATTTAAAACAAATAAGAACAATGTAGGGAAGAAAAACAGTAAGATTATATGGCATTGGTTTGACATGTAATACCAAGTTTGACTGAAAGAAGAATAGAAAGATTTCGTGAATGTGACACTTGAATCAAATTTTTAACAACTTTTACAAAAATATCCTTTTAGTTTCCATAATTTACGATCGGTGCGCCTATTAGTTTATGGTATATTGCTGTTCTTTAGATGCAACGTGAAAGGATCGTCTGAAGGTGACAAGGCCCGTTCTTACATTACGCTGTATGAGCTCCAGGGGTAAGTGTTTCTTTACACACCATGTGTCTTGTCACTGTAAGGGTTTATATCACAGTGCTGTTGAGCTGCTATTCGGGTAACTTTTGTTCACCAGTAGGGTAACGCTGGTGTCACTCTCCAGCACTCGTCTGAGTGAAAAGAACTTTATCTCACTAGCTAGCTTATTACTGCAAGGTATTTATCCGGAGAACCAAGAAAACAAACTGATTTCAAATGCACACCGAATATTGCGTGCGTCAGCAAGATCTCGGACTGCTAACTTGAAGATCCCGGGTTCAATTCCCGGCTTGGTCATGGGGTTTAATATTTAGGTGACCTTCTTTCTCCACACCGTCCTTGGACAGGGACGCTAAGCCGTTGGTCCCCCAGATGGATGAAGAGCCACTCTGTGGAAATGCCGTCGGGGTAATGCCATTATTATTATTATCATTATCATCATCATCATCATCATCATCATCATCACCATCATCATCATCATCATCATCATCGTCATTGATCTGCGTCACATTCGATTTTTCATTCAGAATTCCTGAAATAGTAGAAGCGTTTGACCACCCATCCAAGGAACTGTTAGACAGGGTCAAGGAGGAAGTGCAACGATTCAGTAGAGAAGGAGAAACCTACTGGATTGTAAAGGTAACGATTGCTAAGTAATGCAATCAAAGACTTTGTGACTATATGGTTGTGAAAAAGTAGTTGCTTTTTAATCAAATATGGAAAATTAGCTGCACTTTGCCTCTGCCCAGTGTGAAAGCAAAGAAGGGTTGCTTTAAAGGGATCCTTGGCTAAAAAACACTTCTGCTCTTAAATAAAAGTTTAGTATCGTCTTAATCCCAGGGTTCCCACGGTCATGAAAAGTCATGAAAGGTCATGAAAAGTCAAGGAATTTGAAAATGCATTTTCCAGGCCTGGAAAAAATCATGGAATTTGGAAAAAATGGCTAAGGTCATGGAAAAGTCATGGAATTTCAATATTTTACCCAACTATTTCTAGTTGTGTGCAAGTTTCAAACATCCTCCTTGTAATTGAGCGAAAATACGTCGAGAAAGCGGTATTTTTGGGTCATGGAAAATGACTTGGGGTCATGGAAAAGTCATGGAAAAGTCATGGAATTGCATTCCTTATTTTCAGTGTGAACCCTGTCTCAGCTTCTGAAGTTTGAGATATTATCGTCACCAAACACTTCCTTTCTTCACGACAAGAAAAATGAATGGTCATTTTATGGCTTTTTGACAACTGTTTTAGAGTTAGAACGAATAACACCAATCATTTCTACTCTTCAAGAAAAAAAAATAATGGTCATTTTATTGGTTTTTGACAGTTGTTTCAAAAGCTAGAACGAACAACACCAATTATTTCTACTTTTAAGACAACAAAATGAATGTTCATTTTATGGATTTTTGACCATTGTTTTCAAATATTAGAATGATTCTACTCTTTACTGAAGACAAGGAAAATGAATGGTCATTTTATAGGTTTTCGACAACTGGTTATTAATAACATCTGTAAAGCGTAAACTGGTAATCTTATAGTTGTTCTTGTGCTGTGTCTTAGGAGGCTGCTGTTAAGGCATTGAGTGCTCTCTGTGCCCAGTATTACAGGCAGCCGTCAGGTCTGGCCATTCAAGATGTTAAAGGTATTTTATCATTTCTTGAAGTAGTGATATTTTTACTGCAATTCTTCCAGGAGCTAGCGACATTAAGAACTCCCTTCCAACTCTTGCTATTCGATTTTATGAAAATTTTCAGTTTTTTAGTTTGAAAACTAGTTAATCCAAATATTTTCAACTCTTGAAAACCAAGCAAAATGACTGGCCGTTATTATTTTTAAACAGTTTCTTCAAAACCTAGGACATTTGTCTTTTCGGGGGGAATCCTCGGCTATTAAATACTAGATTATGTTTTTTTTGTTCTCATGAAGTGAGACTTCTTAATATTTTCCATTTCTAGACAAATTAATCACGGAATACATCCAAGAGCTTCAAAGTACTAATCAGTTTTCAAGGTAGGTTTACTTATTTCCTTGCTTATGGAAATTTTGGCGAGTTGTGGTTTGCAATTTATCAGACTTAGTGTTAACCGGATATTATAGTTGATTTTCGTTTGCAAAGGTATTTATATTTTGCATTATGCACTTTAGTTTATATCTGTGTATTAACCTAACCAGCAGTAGCACTCTTGGCGAGATGAGGGACCTTCGAAATGTAAAATGTGTATCTAGTTCTTTTGTTACTTTTCTATCTTCGAGGACCTCCCTGAATACCACTTTTAGTGAGGGGAGCATTCTTCTCGAACGATTATATATTAGCATTATAGTATTTCTTAATGATGCGGTCGTTTTTGGCTATACTTTGTGCATCGATTGGTGTTGTTGAAGATTCCCAATGGCATAGTTTGGGAGAGTACCTTTTAAAAACTAATGATATTCCATGCAGTTTGTGTATTGCCCAAATTCTTACGTTTGTTTGTTTGTTTTGGTGTGTCTCGAATTTACCCAGGCAAAATTTTCGTTACAGAAAACAAACTTACTAAACAGACGTACTACAGTATGTTTCAACCTATTATTTTGCTGTATTTATCTAGACGAAAACTTCGTCTTTCCACGAGATAATTACAGCAATTAAGAGCAAACTGAAAGAAGTGCCTATAAAATAGAAAATGCAATCAAAGGCAAGTCAGATATAGAAATTACACACCAACTGATGAATTTTAGTCAACTGTCTTGTTCTGCGACTTGGGCATGGCTTTGATAGAAAGCGATGTAATGTTTGTTAGTCAATGTTTCCCAGCTAGGTTTTGAATGAAAAGTAATAAATGGTTGGTGTATGTTTTTCAAAAGTAATTTATGTTTTTCTGACTTAATATTCAATCTACTCATATCTGTTAGACTCGGTTTTGCCCAGGCCCTTGGCTCGTTACCCCATTTTATGGTTGCTGGTCGACTGAAAGAGGTAAGGTTAATTTATTCTCGGCCACTTGTGATTGAGTAAGCAAGTGTGTTATCTAGGATTTATTTCTCAAACAAAATATGTCACATCAACACTAAATCCTAAATTCGTTGCAGATAAGCTGACAGAAATAGAGATCGTGATAGATGTTGTTTAGTAAAGGTTATTTCAATAATGTTTAAGTAAAACAATACCTGATCCTCAAGACATGGTCGAAGATTACACCAACAGATTCGTGCTTTACACAATGCCATTAAACAAGTTATTTTCAAATGGGCTCTGCCCTTTGTAGATTACATGATTAGATTAGATTAGATTAGATTAGATTAGATTAGATTAGATTAGGAATAATTTTATATTTCATATAAGAAACTTTGTAGTCTATGATCAATTTTCTAAACCAATCAACGTATTCTATATTGTTTCTGTTAGAAGAAGATAGAAGTTGATAAACTTGGTTGGTGTGACGTAGTTAAGAAATAACTTTATTTAAATGCCATTGACAATATTTTGCATTGAAATCCACTAAATGGGGAACTACGAACAATCAACAAGTAAAACGGTGGAAAATGAAGAGACTAAGATCTCCAACTGGGAGGAGACACTTAAGTTGGCTTTGTACAAACGTAATCCAGAGGTATTCTTGAACTCGGAACTACCCGATTCGACCACATGACCGAACGGAGACTGGAAATCAGGATTCTGGTCCAAGGACCAATGCGTTGAACCACAATACCTTCACAAAAATTGCTCCGAACATTCAGTCTAGTCACCTTCTGCATATTGCTAGAACCTTCGAAATTTAGACTAACTTTTTAAATGATTTCTGATTATTATACGATAAGTATTTATACACTCTTACTGTTTTGCTTCTTTTACCACACTTTTCAATCAGCTTTAAAAGGTCAATCAGGCTGACTAAAATGTATTGTATAACATTGTCTTTTTATCCACTGTACTGTACTGTACTGTACTGTACTGTACTGTGCCGTGTTGTGTTTTGTTTTGTTGTGTGTTGTCGTTGATTCTATTAATGTATTACTGTTACACGTCTATTGCAGGTTGTTAATGGATTAATTGTAGCTACCAAAGTTGAACCAAACATTTTTGCTGAGGCACGACGAGAAGCCATGAGAGCGCTGGGATGGTATGTGAAAGGTCCAGTGGAGCAATTTGATGTCTATCACATTAAAATCATACCAAACAGTTAAGACTCTTGAACGTTTTGTACTGAGATAAACAATTTCAACCTAAAACAAGGCCATATCAAAAACAATTCTACTTCAATGTACTGAACTCAGTAAAACCTTCCTGATTTCCACTCTGTAGTACTTTCACATTCATCTCTGTTATTGTGACTAAAATTGGGGTTTTTTGTGTCCGTTTATTTATCTTTTGAATTGGAATGTCGTATCGTGATTTTTAGTCTTTGTTTTCCTCCTCATGTATCAATCAATCAAATTCAATTAATCGATAATTATCGTTACCTGGTTATTATTGTAATTATGATTATTCCAGGTAACCAGCACCTACCCATATTTCAAGAATTCATTTCTGTCAAAGTTATAAATAATTTTTGACTGCAACTTTGAGGTGAAAAAAGTATGTGTTTTTGTGTTGTTGTGCAAGTCATGAGTAATAGTGTATGTAGCTAATTATCAACATTACAGCTTCGTGATGCTTGATTACGAAGACGCAGGCCAGCCCCTTCAGAAAGCACATACAGGCGCCTCTGGCAACTGCTATACGGTTCATGTCTGACCTCGGAGCACAGCCTACAGAAGGCACAAAAATGGGCCTCTGGCAGCCACCGTGTGGTCCAGGCTTGACCTCGGCGCACAGCCTTCAGCCAGTTGGTCGATGTTGCGAAAAAAAGCCGGGGATAGAACCAGACACCTCGCGGTTGGCAGTCAGAGTCCTTACCAACTGCACCAACCTCGCACACATACCTAACCTTGCATGTTCATTGAGACGGGTTACTAGTAATTGTCGCTGTCCCTTTGTTGTAGTGTCGCTTGTTCTGTTGGCATAAACAAAGACGCTGGTGATGACACAGCAGTGAATGAGAGTCTACTGAACCATTTATACCAGGCGTTCCTTGATGCCATGGAGGACTATACCCTTGACAGCAGGGGCGATGTGGGAGCATGGTACGAGTAGTTTAAACCAAGTCACACTTTGTAAAACTTTGTTCATAAAAGGAACTTTGTCTCTGACTTGAGTTGATTTAAAATATTTGTAAAATCCATGGCTAACGTTTTTACAGATACTTCTGTTTTCGTTAGTAGAAATCTGAACCTCTGTTTGTCATTTTACTTGTTTTAGGAAGTTGGTCAAAAAAGAGTCACATACACTGAAAACTGAAGTTATCCAGTAAAACGGAGCTAGTAAAGTTAATATTTCACTGAGCAGAATACAAGCAGAATAACCATGCCCGAGTAGAATTATTGAGCAGAATAAGCAATTTTTACGAGCAGTGCTAGCAGGCAAAATATGCCATTTTACGAGCAGCATTTATTTGCTTAAGCCAGCCGACAAGTCAGTTCTCAAATGGGATGCCACTATTATTCTGGCTGGACTGTCTCTGCTTATGGAATAGAGCCACTTATTTCTGCTGTTTCAACCAGCAAGAGTGCAGAGATTTGGTGTGTTATGGACAAGTGGAAAGTGCCCCTGGTTACTTTTTAATTCTGTTGTTGAGTTGTTTGATTAAGTTATTTTATTCACCTTTTAAATCCATAGGGTTCGGGAAGCAAGTATGAGTGGCCTGGAAAACATAACCTCGCTTGCTGTAAAGGTCGACCCTTCTCTGTTATCTCCTGAGAAGTGAGTATTCAGAAATTGTGTATTATCTTTTATTATATACGAGCATCCGCGGAATAGCGCGTTAACGCTTCCTTTGAGATGTTCACTCCCAAGAATATTCATTACCTGTCTTCATACTTTCCTCATTAGAAAATTGGGAAAGTTTTGCATTTCATCATGTTTGGAGTGGATGATCAATTCTCTTATTCTCAAAACCAATCAACTTATTTTATATTGATATTGTAAGAAGAAAATAGAAGTTGATAAACGTGGTGGAAGTCAAAGGGTGAAGAAAGGGTAATCGTCCTTTACACTATTGTACGACCTGTCCGTTCGTTTGTTAATTCAGAATATTGGGAAGACTTCAGGAAATGTTAAGATAACTGCAGGTGCGAACAAATCCTTGAAGAATCTGAAAAATTGAGGAAGTGGTGGAAATGTTTCACAATTTTGCCTGTATGGATAGATTTTTTAAGGAATCTTCGGGTAGGGTTCCAAAAATGTCTGGAAATTGTTCAGAACTGCTTTAAACTGCTTCAGAAGTGATTTCAAGTTATTATTGTTATTTATAAGGCAATGGCAATGTATTCAGTACTGTCACAAACTAGAAATAAATATGTTAATTCTTCATAATTGAAACATATTTTCTCTGCTGTAGTTGTAAGAAGATTATCTGCTCCCTAGTGCAGCAAGCCTCAGAGAAGATAGACCGAACAAGATCGCATGCTGGGGATATTTTCCTACGAATGCTCTACTGTGATAGGTAAATCTTACTCAGAGGCAACACACAGAATATGTTAATTTTTGTTGAGAAAAGCTGAATTATTTTCGGCATAAAACTAACACTGACATAGTAAAAGTGACATTGCCCCAATCCTCGCGCAGAGTTTTGCGATCAGATTCATTTGTGTGGAATCCCCATGATACCCTGTAGTGAATTGATAATATGATAGAAACTTAAACACTGATGATTTACAATGGGTTCAACAAAGAGTTGATGTAAAAGGGGCTGTATCGTGGCTAAATCATTGAAGATTCCCTTTTATTTGTTCAAGGAATTTTGAAAGACATCTTAATCCACCAAAATGCTTAAAGACCTTTGATGTACCACGTCTGCCAAGACGAGATGTATCTAAACCACAACCTCGTTCCCAGGTTCTTCCCTCTCCCGAGAGAAAGACCCTGGTTGGGTCTGGTCACGTGGCACCCAGATTCTG
>JAOEHT020197883.1:0-11246 GCA_025448195.2 Parazoanthus atlanticus | reverse complement strand
GAATTTCAATATTTTGTGCCTAACTATTTCTAGTTGTGTGCAAGTTTCAAACATCCTCCTTGTAATTGAGCGAAAATGCGTCGAGAAAGCGGCAGTTTTGGGTCATGGAAAATGACTTGGGGTCATGGAAAAGTCATGGAATTCTATTTCTCATTTTCAGTGTGAACCCTGTAATAGCAATAATAATAATAATAGTAATAATAAAAGTAAATCATGGATTTTTGTTACGCCATTTAACTAAACATGACATATGGTTGGTCTTGACACCAAAACAACGTAGCCATCACGTGAAAGTAACGTGGGCTCCTTTTTGGAAAACCACTTTTACAACTAGAAGCTTCCTTGATGCTATTTGCCCTGCTGTATTCGCTGATATTTGCCCTGGGAAGAAAATCACGTGGTTGAATCTAACCATTGGTAACGCCGTATTTGACAGTAAAAATTATTGTTGATATAAAATGTAAAATTAATATATGTGATGTGATGCGTTATGATATAATGTGAAAATACTTTATTTAGTCTAGACCACTGAGGTTTCTCAGTCCTCTAGCTACATATGTCTTAAAATAAATTAATAAAATATATAAAATAGTGAATAAAAACATCCTTCCCATTTGATAGAAGGAAGAATGTACACTATTGTAGCTACTGAATAAAAATAGGTCCTAGGAGTTAATACTACAAGTTATAACTATTATGACAATGATATGACAATGAAATAACGGGTATAAGGATATGTGTGCAGAAACTAGGTGTTTAAATAACAAAGTAGCAAAAGACGTTCTGTTAAAAACAACATTGCGATACGTTGGCTGATTTCCTGTCTCATATTTAGTGTTTTGGTTTCTCTGTTCCTGATCATATTTGTTCACGAGGGGGGAGGGGGAGCGGAGAGGACGGTTAAAAGCAATTGGAATCTCAACAACAAAGGAAACCAACTTATTATGAGAGGTAACTTTAGTCCATGACATGGGTCATAAAGACAATATTCAATAAAAAGGGAAAACAAATAGATTTGCTTTACTTCTTTCAGTGTCTAGTCTGGGACAAGAGCTCCTCGTCATGGTCGAGTGATTCCGTCACCACGGGCTCCATTGAGGAAACTGGTAACAAGACTCACGTGATCTGCACAAGCACCAAAACAAGTTTCTTCGCTGTCTTCGTGGACGAAACACTAGTCACTGCTACTTCCAGTTCTCCAGCAGGCTTGCCGTCTCCTACGTCATCCAGCTCACAATCTGGAGGTGTCGGAGGTCAGGAAGGAGCATCTTCTACGTCATCCAGCTCACAATCGGTGGGAGTCGGAGGTCAAGGAGGAGGATCTCCTACGTCATCCAGTTCACAATCTGGGGATGTCGGAGGTCAAGGAGGAGGATCTCCTATGTCAAACAGCTCACAATCTGGGGATGTCGGAGGTCAAGGAGGAGGATCTCCTATGTCAAACAGCTCACAACCTGGGGATGTCGGAGGTCAAGGAGGAGGATCCCCTACGTCAAACAGCTCACAATCTGAGGTTGTCGGAGGTCAAGGAGGAGGATCTCCTACGTCAATCAGCTCACAATCTGGGGGTGTCGGAGGTCAAGGTGTAACGTCTTCGATGTCGGCCAGCTCACATGCTCCCACTCAATCAACGTTGGCGGAAACGCATACGACTGCAACAGTCACGTTTTCTTTTAAAGTGAATTATAGCTCGTACATCAACGATTCGACAGCTGAAAGGCAGTTTAAAGAAACGATTACTGTTCAACTGTCGGTAATGCTTGATGTCGACAGGGACCGCATTGAAAACTTGTCTATTCGAGAAGGCAGCATTCTCGTTTCGTTCGTTTTACTCTCGGGTGAAGCGGGCGAGAAAAACGTTAGCCAAGCCCTGAGTTCCCTACAGGCTGCAGTGACGGCAAACAACTTCAGTGTTGTTTTCCAAGATGGACGAAAACTGGTCGCGGATGCAGGTTCCCTTTCGGTCGAGTACACAGTGCCAACAACTGCTGCAGTTGTTACATCGGTTGAATCAACAGACAATTCAACAACTCAGGACGATGCAGCATCCGTTACAGCGCACGCTCCAACAACAGTTGATTCAGCAAACATTGGAGCTAAATCCGGCCTCAGCACAGCGGCTTTAGTAGCCATAATTGTGTCATCGGTTTTTGTTGGACTCCTACTGATTTTGAGCGTCGCACTGCACATGCGCAAAGGAGATGCGTCAAATAAAGATGAGGGTGGCCGCAGAGAGTTAGAAATGAACGGCAACGAAGTTTTGGTAACCAGACAGGGTAAGAAAACACATTTACACTTATCTGTCTGTCTGTCTTTCCGTCCGCATGTGTCTGTCTGTCTGCCCTACTATCTGCCTTTCCGACTCATTAACAGGGAACTAAAATAGAGCAAGTGATCGGTTGCTAAGCTCCCACCCATCTCCCTCCTTTGACTGGCTAGAACTCCTTATAGATATCAGTTACTTCCCGTCTCCAAACTACAGAGTATTCACTATCGGGGGAGGGATTGGTAAAACCATGTCTAGTTAACCATAAAGCCATAACGTAAAATTCAGAAAATGACTCCTTTCCTGATTATACGTATAACAGCAAGGGCGCTTAGGTGCGTGCTTTTTAAAGGCAGAAACCTTCTTGTGTATAATTCTCCCCCTATACCCCTAAAATAAGGCCATGGGTGAATATTTGGCCTTACTCATTCGGCGTATTGCTACGTACTATACAGTATTATAAAAAAAAAACATTTGATAACAATCGATTTCTAAGGTGATTTTTACCGTCCAACAAACCAAAGCTAAACCTTAACATCAAAGAAAGTTTCAATTTTATTTGGCAGCCAATCAACAGGACTTTGTAACTATAATTTTAAGAAGCAGGCAAATCACTTTTGTAAAACCTGTTTCAAACGCAAGAACCCTTTTGTGTTTAAACCCCCGCAAATATGAGTAGCCCTTTGACCAAATATAAGCCCAACGGCTTGTTTTCAGAATTTTATTGCATATGTGTTCTGACCGTGGATTTAAGTGTTTTGAAGCAACCTTTTTTCTTCCGTCACAGAAAGCCCTCAAATCCCTGTAGGATATTCAAATGAGGTCTTTGCGGAACTACCAGGTACGAAGTTATTCATTTTCTTTTGAAACTAAAATGACTTAATTGACAGTCTCTCCTTGTAAAATTTAATGAATTACTTGCTGGATGTATCGATATCAACTTAGACCGTTAACGTGCATCATAACTGTCACCAGAACTTACAGCGACTGTTACAGACCACTTTCATAATACACCCCAGTGACCATCAACAACTTCAAGTCAAGGTCAAGTTACAAATTTTCATACATTTGCTGTATGTATATTGAGCACCATACGTCAGTGAGGCCACAGACAGTACTGGAGTGACGTGGGGCCACCCCGCAGTACTATACTGAAGGGTTGATTCGGCGCACTTCCGCGAGCCATCCATGTTCTTATGGATGCCTGCTGCCTTGAAATCCAGTTTCCATAAAATATAGTCAGCAAATGTATGAGAAATTTAAACTTGAGCGAATTTAAGTTATTGTTTATGTTACTAATTTAAAATAAGCGTTTTCTCTAAAAGTCTAATAAATGAACCATCCTCTTCCATATATGGTACTGAAACTAAGGTATATGAACTAGAGTATATGAGCTGATAACTAGTGAGCAGTGAAAATCAAATTGCTAGAAATATATACCGCTATTATCTTCCAGCAAAGTGCATGCCAAATGGTACCAGTTTACCAGTACGCCATATACACTTTGTAAAGTCAGGCACCGCAAATTCAAAAATCCATCAAAATCAAAACTCTTTTAAGAGGCCTTTGTTTATTTAAATTGTCTTCTTTAAAAGATATTCAAAAAAGGGTGAATATTTCCAAGTTATCCAGTGTGAATGAATCAGCCCATTTGTTTAACAGACCACAAGTACTGTTGTACCCCTGCCAAAATCTGGCTTCATGTAACTTTATGTCCTCAATACCAGGAACTTCGCTGCGTATGTTCTCCTGTAGACAAGTGAAAGGATTCTAAAGTCCCGTGATAAACCTCTTTGTAACACCCGCTGTAACTTCACAAAGCACATTTTAAAACTGAAACTGAACCACACGCTCTCTTTTTATAGGAACACCGGACTACAAAGTGTGAGCCTACTGCTGATGGTCAACAGCCCATAATACTACACATCACCGACACTAAAGATCACATGTGTTTTAGGAGTTATTCCAGCAGATATAAATTTAGCAAATATGTGTAGAGTATTCACTTTAATAGCACCAAGTTTCTAATGAAACCCCCCCCACCTCCCATAAAAAACGCAATCTTTTTATGAGCGCCCCCATCTAACGAATGCCCTTCCTCGCTTACTTCAAACTAACATACGAAGGCCGAGAACATTTGTAAAAGGACTGTAGCTTGTCCATGCTTTATGCAGGCAAGTTGTGGCGTAATCTGATGAATGATTTCCTCTGGTCCTCGTAAAAACAGGGATTAATGAGCACCTCCCCTTATGATTCCCCTCCCCTAATGGACAAATAGAGCGGCTGTTTGATTAAATATGGTTACTACAAGGGCCGCGTTGCTGGGGGGGGGGCAATTTCCCCCCACTTTATTCTCTGACTTTAATTACGTAATGCCATGCTGAAAAATTCCATAAAATGTCTGCACTCCACCTCAACAATTTGCCCCCTACTCTAAAAAACGCTCCGCGGCCCCTGTACTACCCTATCAAAACGTACAAGATTTGCTACTTAAAGTCCCGCGAACGTCAACCAAAATGCCTTGCGTCAATTTGATTCGTGACTAAAATTATTACTAACTTCGGAACGAGTTATTCTCAAAATATCCAACAGATTTAAAATTGGCCATACCGAATAAATGTAACAGAAACGAGGATGCAAATGGTAAAGCCCTTTAGATAAAGACCGTTATTATTATCTAACGAACAACTAGAATATTATATCATCTCACGATTAATTGCAAGGCCCACGAACAATGCATTGTGCCCACTTTGTGCACACTAAGCTGTTGCACGAGAAGACTACGTTTCACATTCAAAACTATTTGATTGTCGAAATTTATACTTTCTGACGCAGAGACTTGCATTCTTCCTTCCGGTTTGACATACCAAAGTTCTTTTGGTCTGGGTATGCACAAATGCACCAGGACAACCTTTTGAAATAGTTGTATACCCCAAAATAGCAAGAAAAAATTTCGGCCATTCAGCTGCAAAACCGTTCTTAATCAATATGGTGACCTGAAGGTTGAACCTTTGTCAATTCCATTTAGGATTTACTACCTTCACATGAATGGACAATAGTTTAATTTCTATTTCGTAAAATTAGCAAACAATGTGAGGCGATTTACGGTTTTTATTGCTACCAACAATTGGGTGGCTTTTGTCGGCACTGGGCATGCAACTTAGTTGGATGAAATCGCAATAATATTTTTTGTATCGTGCTGGTGCGTCAGTTTACAAATTAGCAATAATACTGAACAACAGAAGCCATGCAAAGTCAGCATTTCACAATTTAACACAAACGTCGTAGTTGCCCGAGATGACTTGTAGACACTATATCGTAAATGCTCAAAAACCTTTGTGTAATCACTGTACATCACCAGAGGCAGAAATAAAACGATTTTGGTTTATAAACCTCGAACACTCTTGTGACTCTTGCTTCTGGAGGATATGATCTAACTCTGAAAGTGACCGGTATTCATTTACCGAAGCAGAAAATGCTAATATCATCGGCCCATTTGTACGTCAAACTTCCCCAAGGAAAAATACAATCTAAGAAATACTTTGCGTGGGTTATAAGCAAGGCTAGGTATAGCCGCTGTTCGGGGAGGAGAGAACACGGGCTCATCTCCGAAGAGCGGCTAGACAAACCAGTTGCCATCGTGGGGCTTTTCAGTATCCTGTTCACATTAAGTATCTAGTAAATACATTAATGTGCCAAAAGGAGTTTAGCTCAAAATACAAGTGTTGCAAACCAAACTTAGCTTGTCAACGATGCATGGAGACGACTATACTGATACGTCGTTGCTTGAGTAGGGGAACATTTTTCTCGCTTTGAAAACGTTGTAGAATGGCAAAAAAAACTCATCTTAGATGTTTCGTCGTAGATTCGGCAATGACTCGATTCTCACCACCAACGTGAATAAATAAAAGTGTTTCATGGTGTTTGTTTCACAATGATCTTTTAAGTTCAAGACTTTTTACTAGGAAACGATATATGCTCAGACAGGGATGTCTCGGAATTTAAAAACCCTCCTCGGCAGAAATGTGGATATCTTTTTGGAAACGCGATTTTTCTTGAAGTTAAAACAAATCCTATAATCTTTTCACCTAAAAAAAGTTCGAACAGTTCTTGTTTAAAACTAATAAAACTTTTTAAGCTGCCGATTCGAATATGTTATCTTAGTTACTTAGCATGGAAGAGCCACCCCGTGGAATGCTAATAAACCATTATTATTATTATTATTATTATTACTATTATATAGTTGATTTGAACTTCCCACAAACTCGAATTTAATTCGTGCTCCCTTCAAGTCATTCTTTTTCCTAGTTTCCTCCCAATAACTCGAGACTTTAGCAGCTTCCACTAGAGTTATTGGAAGTCAACTGTATATTGCTTTAACGTTTGTGCAGCACGACAGAGCCTCTGAAGTGCCATATTCCCACCTACAAGAGAGTGAAAGAGAAGCAAAGGTCTTTGAGGAGTCTGTCAATAACTGTATACTAAAACTAATCATAAATGTTTGGCTTTCTTTGTGTCAAACATGAAAACAATTATTTTTCCCATTACTCCGGCATTAGTTTTGCTTCTGTCTATATCATGCTGAACACAGTTTTGACCATTTCTGAGTAGTTATTCAAAGGGGCATTATGTCAGAAAGATAACAGCTATGTAACCCAAACCTGGCAAGAGAAAAATGCAATAACACAAGTTTTTGCTGTTTGGCTTTTCGTGAATACTTGAATCGTTTCCATGGCAACGCAGTAGTTTCAAAACACTAAAATATCACTTTTGCCAAGTTTATTCAAAATCTAGTCATTAGAAATTGATGAATGTTTGCATGATTTCAGTTGAGATCACGGTTCGTTCACTAAAAGCAAAGAATTATAAACTAACAGAGTGGATCGGCAATGTGACTCAAAACATAGTGAACCTTATTTTTGTAAATAAACAAATAAGTGTCTGTCACAATCACGTGAAATGTATGCCATAAAAAAGCAACGGCCTCATTTACACGTGCATCTGTGCAATTATAAATAAAAATCCAATGAACAGTTTTTTCGCAAACTTCTTTTACCGTATTTATTTGAATAAGCGCCCACCCTAAAAGTCCAAAAATTAAATAAGCGCCCTGGGCGCTTATTCGAATAAATACGGTAGTCTTTTCCGGTCTGTGTTGCCATGGAAACGAATCGAATCACAAAGACACCTACAAACATTTGCTCTCCTGGTAGTGTATTTCAATTGTGCCAAATTTGGGCTAATCAGTTGTTAGCACTACCGAGACGTGATACCATGTACAGATACTCAAACATTTCACAACTGAACTGTGTTGTCACACGATGTCGATGTCTGTCCTTCACTAGCCATCAAGAAAGCCAACCTTTTTATCAATCAATAAACGGACTCCCACAAAAGCTAACTCTTAAAGATACACGTCGACTGAAACAAATTTGCAAGTTTCTAAAAAACTTGGTTCCAGCTTCCACTGCTGAATGTTACCCTTGCACGTTTTGAACCAGCAATGCTAACGACCTTCACAAAAGCCAATGCAACTTTTGAGGACAAAGTTCAAAAAGCCAAAGTCAAGGACATACATGGACCCAACCATATTGCGGGCTTAGCCGCCCTTGTCCATACTAGCAAGTGATGAAAATCAATCGACGTTGTCTCTGTTCAGTTATAATTAATGCTACGATCTGTTTTGCTAACAGAGCCTTCCCTTTGTTTGCTTATCAAAACACGAAAAAAGAAACTGCGGAAATGTTGTTTTCTGCTTAGAATCTCAATCGTCCTAGGGGAAGATAGTGGGCTCATACAATATCATCAGTTGTACCCAATGCGATAGCGCACAAATCAAACCAGCCTAAAACCTGGGCTCTGGATTCGTGAATACTTCAAAACCTGTTACTGAGACATGTGCGATTCTTTCCTACGATCTATCGAGCCGAGTCAAAAGAAAGGCTGTTAGCAGTGTAGTTTTATAATGCTGATTTTTCGTTAAGTTCAAAGTAATGAGGGTCGTTACTATTTACAGTATGTCATACGCTGGGTCTAAAATACATGCCTATATCTTGAAAACTGCCCTCGGCGCGACATGTACTTAAAGGGACTGTTTCACTGTATGATTGCACAATCTTTCCCTTGGTCGCCAAAAGACGTTATAAATGCAAAAATAACTTCTGCTACAATTAATTAAAGAACAATTCTGCCTTAAGCGTTGCAAACGAGGTATGGATGGCTAAATTTTGAGGACGATTGAAACAGATTAAAGTTAGGAGTGCCGTGAAGTGAACTTAGTGTTGGCCCGTGTGACAGACAACATAGCGGCAAATGCATTAAACCTTGACAATTCTGCTTGTTTAAAGGGTTTCTTTGTCAAATTTAATCGCTTTTATCAATATACTCTTCGAGTAAAAATGGAAGGAACTATTTTTTGCAAAGCAGCAGTCTTGTGTAGAACCACCGCAAAGCAGCCCCTTTAACTCTCGGCCTTAGGTAGGTAAATTACATTTAAGCAGGGTCAAGGGCCCTGCATCTAAAAGTAACAAAATTTAAAATTACTATTTACAATACTACAAACTAAAATCCATTTACAAGCATATAACTCTAATATAAAAACTATTTAAAAAAACTGAAGAACAGTCCTTTTTTAATTGGCCAAAGACGATGCACTCTCGAGCTAATGTAAATTTTAAGCATTCTAGACCCGGTGTTGGATCGGGTAACTTGTTTACTATCAACAAATCTAATATTACGATTGTCAGTAGCAAAACGAGCGCTACATACATTTTAAGTTTTAAAAACTATCAGTATACTGTGTAGTTAAAATATTTAAAAAACTAGATTAATAGAAGATACTGCAATTTCTCATTTGTAAGCCGACACCATGCACTTACAAACAACAACCTCAAACTTCCAAGTTGATCTAAACAAGTTCTGTGTAACTTGATATAAACTACTGTGATTTAGAATAGATTTACCGTGCTCTATTTCAATTCCCTCAATCTGATTGGTTCTCTTACCGTTGTATATTCGCTGATAATCAATGCGTATCGTTAACTATCAGCAAATACGCATGTACGATTGGTAACGGTTTGGAGTTTATTATACATTTATAATTTGATGTAAATTGATTAAAATAAAATATACCTACAATTAAAACACTCACTATTGTTTTCTATTAGCGATGGTCAACTCGGCTTCGCCTCGTTGATTTATTAGAGAGCTACTGAATTTTTAACTTTCCGTTTTCATTTTTCTTGTTTGTATAGCTCATTTGTTTCTTTTTTTATTTACGTGAAGGTGTGTGAATGGGAAAAATTCTTGAGGCCGCACGAAGATTGAAATGATTCATACTCTAACGCTCACGTTCTCTATAAAACTCCAGAATTGAGCCTTTCTACGTTCTGTTTTCTAAGATGACGACGGTAAGGTGGCCAGTCGGTTACATTCCCACGTGAAGTTATTGTACTCTGTAATTAAGTCTATTGTTTTGTAACGTTCTCGTTGACGTTCGCGTCCTCGTTGCTTAAGCTCTCTTAGGTTGAGGTCACACTTGCGCTTGAACCGCGCTAGAAACTTGCTTGCTAATGAGTTTTTGTTTGCATAGCGTTTCCTTGCACGTTAAAATGCAAACAAATACTCATTAGCAAGCAAGCTCCTAGCGCGGTTAAAGTGCTAGTGTGACCGCAGCCTTAATGCGATGTTGTGGACTCCAGAGAGCCTTAAGGCCGTTTAAACAGATCCAACATGGTCCGACATTGTTGGTGCAAAAACGTTGGAAGATGTTTGAAGAGAAGATTGGACAAATCTAACTCGCCCAACATCATCCAACAAAGTGTCAAAACGGATCCAACATGTTGCGTCTGGATGAACGTTAGACCAACGTATGGATCCGTTTGATCGAGCCTTTATGGAATTACAATGAATGTGTGGACTGAGCCAGGCAGATCTGAAATACCGAGTTGAGGTCAATCGATAAAGAGTAAACTCTTGTTCTTGAAATTGCTGCCTTGTCCATTCATTCCTTGTTGTAGTAGCGGAATGCATCTTCTGTTTTAGACGTTTTATGTTTTGATCAAAGTTTCTGCAATCTGGATACCTACAAATTCTTGCTATGGGGTTTAAACTAGTAGTTTGTGTGACCGCAGTCAGCGATTGACTCGCACGATCGTGATATACCTGATTTTTAAAATTGAAATAGGAACTTTTTTCTGTTGTGTTTGGTTACTTCTTTGGTTAACCGACGCTAAAAACCAAGCTCCAGACGAGAGATTTGTGTCCAAGCCATCATGACCAATATTGTTACATACACACGATCATGTTTTATTACAAGTTACACGAGGTGGTTCTTCGTCTGTTAATCTTACAATTCAACGAACTGAATTTATAACTAAAAATTGTATACAACAAAGTGAGCTAGAAATAAATACAAGTAATAAAATTTTATGCATAGTTGTTTATACTTAGCACCTTTATACCATGCAATCAGCTTTTGAAACCTCAAGTCTGTATCACCGCTAAATGCAAGAACAACGCTAAATGTAATACTAACCCTAAATGTAATAAAAATTAACGCTCAATGTAATAAACTTACCAACGATAAATGTAATACAATTTAATGCTATATGTAATACACTGACCAACAGTAAATGTAATACAATTTAACGCTTAATAATATACATGAAAACATTTATCGATGCTGATTGGCTAAGAGGAGTGCAGTTTTGAGGAAATTTAGTGCAGAAGAAAGGAAATATAATAGTGCAGAAAAAAGGAAATTTAGTGTAAATTTCCTGTGGCGCAAAACATTATGATTGGCATTAAAAATTAAATTAAGAGGGTTTTTTTTACAGGATTGCGCAATTTCGAGCAAAAATGCTAAAAAACTTAGCGACCAGACACTGGCTTGTCATGCGTACGTTGTCCAAGTGGCGGGAAAATGTTTGCACGCGCGCGCATGTCAACTGTTTCCTTTCTTTGCCGTTTTTGACAGAGA
>JAOEHT020197804.1:0-11246 GCA_025448195.2 Parazoanthus atlanticus | reverse complement strand
GAGTAGAGTAGAGTAGAGTAGAGTAGAGTAGAGTAGAGTAGAGTAGAGTAGAGTAGAGTAGAGTAGAGTAGAACAGAACAGAACAGAACAGAACAGAACAGAACAGAACAGAACGGAACGGAATGGAATAGAATAGAATAGAATAGAATAGAATAGAAGCTTTATTTACACAGGTGTCACAATCGGTAAAATACTGTTTCCCAGATGAACCTGTCTAAACTACAAAACATACAAAGGGTAATAATTATTATAAAATTGCTTGTTATAAAAGTTGTATGAAATTACAAAAATCTTCTTGTATCGAATATTGAGAAAATTATAACAACCATGGTTATTATAAGAGTCATAATTTTTTTTATGAAGTTACAAAAGTATGCTAGAATCGAATATTTAGGATCTCAATAATAACATTAACATAATGGTTAAAATTATATGCACTATCTAAAAGAATACCATGCATCGGTGAGTATCATTAAAATCTATACACTAATTTGGTAGGAATTGTCAGGCAAAATAACTGTATGTATATATTAAATAGCAATTTCTCATAAAGTTCATATATTACGAAACTATCCCCGGGACCCTAGTGGTATGTTTCCGTATCCTCACTAGTTAGGACATCGATTTCCGAGGAATTTTCCAAAATTTTTAATCTTTCTAAAAACCTTTTCCACAATTTCCAACCAAAGGTTTCTGAAGATTTCCTGAAATTTTTGAAGACTTTCTGAAAATTGTTAAGAATCACCAAAGCTTTCTGAAAACTATTTTGACAATTTCTGAATATTTTGCAAAGATCTCCAAAGATTTTATGAAATGCACTCATTCGTAGAATGTCCAGGGCTCGTACGGCCCTTGGAAGTCCTTGAATTTGACTTTCATTTTTCAAGGCCTTGAAAACCCTTGAATTTAGATTTTGGTCCTCGAAAGTCCTTGAAAATAGAGTCTACAATCGTATTTTTGTTGTTCTAGTGACTTTTCTTGCTTTTAAAGTAAAGGCCAACAGCGGGAAAAGCAATCATCTAGTTTGAGCAAGACCACGACTTTGACGTCTGAACGCTTTCTTGTAATTTTTTCGTTTAGACAACTTCACTTCAGGCCCGTGTTTTTCGAGGAAAGGTCCTTAATAATCCTTAAATTCAGTACTTGAAGAAGTGTTCGAACCCCGAATACCGTTTTTACCACTTACCGTAAAAATAAGATCCATACCTTCTTACTGCCGTGTAATATCCTCTGCTGTGTATTTACGCCAACAGGCAGTATGGTTTTAGCAAGGAACAAAGAGAGAAGGTACGTACAGTGAACTCTCGTTAAGACAGACACTCTCAGTGGCCATCTTAATGAGGTGTCCACCTTAACAAACATTAACACAGAAACTAAGGCAATTACGACCCAAAGATTTGCCTTTAACTTTGTCACAGTCTTGACGACTACAACAAAGATCTTCCGAGTATGGTTCAATGTTTAAAGGTATGTTAATTGACATTCCATCTAGGAAATTGAAATTTGCAGATTACTCAGAACGATTGTGACGATAAAAATAAATTGTGTTTTAGTAGTTAATTAACATTCGCTGTCGGTTGATTCCTCGAAAGGTGTCCGTTGTTCATCTTAACGAGGTTACCGTTTTATCGAGAGTTAAGTTGAAGTAAAATGACTGGCTCTTAATCAGGTGTCGATCTTAACGAGGTCTCCATCTTATCAAGAGTTCCACTATCATAGAATAACTGGAGTTCACCAGGGACCAACACAGTTTGTTTGTATTAGTAAGGGGCTCACCTTAATGAGATCTCTTTCTTGTTAAAAGTTCCATTACAGTAAAATGACTGGAGTTCACCAGATCAACCAAGGCTGTTCATATTAGTAATGTGACCATCTTAACGAGATCTCCATTGTATCAAGAGTTACATTGCAGTAAAATGACTGGAGTTCACCAGGGACCAACACAGGCTGTTCGTATCACTGTGCCCATCTTGACGAGGTGTTCATGTTCTTATTAAGAGTTCCATTATAGTAAAATGACTTGAGTTCACCAGACCAACACAGGCTGTTCGTATTAGTAATGTGAGCATCTTAATGAGATCTCCATCATATCAAGAGTTACAGTGCAGTAAAATGACTGGAGTTCGCCAGGGACCAACACAGGTTGTTCGTATTAGTAAAGGGTCCATCTTAACGAGGTGTCCATCTTATCAAGAGTTCCATTATAGTAAAATGACTGGAGTTCACCAGGGACTAACACAGGCTGTTGCAATTAGTGAGGCGTCCACCTTACCGGTAGTGATGTTATGGATAACGGAGATATCCCGTTTTCAGCTATACCTCCAGATCAGCTGAATAATACTGATCGCCATTAGTCAAAGTTGCTCTCCTTTGCTACAGCATCAAGAGTATAATTACTTGTAATGAGTCAGTCCCAAATGGAATACCACAGAATCAGAATTCTTAAGAGCTACAATACAATACTTTATTTTCTGATGAAAGATGGCCACCAAAATACTTCAACTCTCGGCAAGGCTGGGGATTGAACCCAGTTTCAGTTTTGGTCAGTATTACTCCCGGGGACATGGTTTTGTAGTGTCTTTAAAGCATGTGCTAGTTTAGAGGCTCTCCGGACTTTCATATTTTTTTGCAAATTTGGGTTGATGAGCTCCCGGCTGTCTTTAACGTTTGATTATCAAACTAGGAAATGGAAAAGCGAGCTGAGAAGAAGAAGGCTGCAGCAGGAGCTGGAAGAGTCAGGTCACCATCTGGTGGAGAAGAAGATGAGTTCATAGTGGAACAGGTGGGAACCCTGACAAAGGTTAACCTTGATACCCCAGGGAGGGTAGGGTGAGGTGAGGTTAAGGGTCAGGCCACCATCAGCTGGAGAAGATGAGTTTATATTGGAATAGGTGGGGACCCGGTCAAAGGTTGACCTTTACACCCTAGGGAGGGGAGGGTGAGGTGAGGTGAAGGGTCAGGCCACCATCTACTGGAGAAGATGAGTTTATAGTGGAATAGGTGGGGACCCTGACAAAGGTTGACCTTTACACCCTAGGGAGGGGAGGATGAGGTGAGGTGAAGGGTCAGGCCACCATCTGCTGGAGAAGATGAGTTTATAGTGGAATAGGTGGAGACACTGACAAAGGTTAACCTTGATGCCCCAGGGAGGGTAGGATGAGGTGAGGTGAAGGGTCAGGTCAGGTCACCATCTGCTGGAGAAGAAGATGAGTTCATAGTGGAATAGGTGAGTACCCGGACAAAGGTTAACCTTGATGCCCAAGGGAGGGTAGAGTGAGGTGAGGTGAAGGGTCAGGTCAGGTCACCATCTGCTGGAGAAGAAGATGAATTCATAGTTGAACAGGTTGGAACCCTGACAAAAGTTAACCTTTACTTCCATGGAAGGGAGGGTGAGGTAAAGGGTCAGGTCGTCATCTGCTAGAGAAGAAGATGAGTCCACAGTGGAACGGGTGGTAGCCCTGACAAAGGTTAACCTTTATACCCAGGGAGGGTAGGGAGAGGTAGAACTGTTGGTTTCATGTACACCCAACAAATGTGTGTGAGAATGTTCGTTACCCTGCAAACTTATATTGATTTGAACTATATTGATCCTGGGAGGTTGCTCTCGTTAGCATGGTTTTCATTTAAATATATTTCAACAGAAAATTCCATTGTATTTGGTCAGTTAAGTTTTCATTTAGCATTGTTGTTTGTTTTTCTGTAGTTTGTAAGCTTGAAGTCGAGGAAACACATGGCCTGGCTCAACTGTAAAGGCAGAAGAAAGGGCTGATAAACTTTATCGTAGTCAGCATATTGTTTCACCTAGTTGGTACAAAGTTAGCAGTTTCTGTTGAAAATGAGAAAGAAAATGTAAAAACTGTGGTGTAACGACGACACAGTTTGTTGGTTTGGTTAGTATGATTTTGTATAACTCCGAATTTTATGCTAGTGAATCAAAGAATATGGTAATGAATCAAAGATCATGATAATGATGCAACTGTAGAATAACATGACCCAAGGGATTTTTTACAGTTGTAACATTATACGACGTGCCCACGTGAAAAGCCAACGATTTACTTGCATCGCTGGCATTTAAGGTGGGAGCGTATAATGTTACAACTGTAAGAAATCCCTTGGGTCATGTTGTTCTACAGTTGCATCATTATCATGATCTTTGATTCATTACCGTATTCTTTGATTCATTAGCATAAATTCGGAGTTATACGAAATCACACTAATATATAAAACTCTCGCTGGAAGTTGCTTGCTCAGAAACCAGTGAGTCTCCTTCACTGCAACTGCGATTTGACATTTAAACTGAAGATGAAAAAAGGTTTTTTCCCACCTTATAACTATGTCTGTACAGAAATGCTTATTAGTCCCTGTTTTGTTGTTTTTCTATTTCAGAAAAGGATCAACACTTTGCTGAAAGGGATGGCAGCATTTGAAGGAAAGGAGGTGCAGTAGATAAAAACAATTTGCTACTCCAGAAATGAAAAAAAAGGACTGGACTCATCTACCCAAGCAATCCCAGATGGCATAGCTCCAAAAGTCAATTTTGCATGAAAGAACAGCACACGATCGTTAGCTTAGTATGATCTGTGATCTGTTTCAGGCAATACTCATTACTCAGTTTCTCGAAATTCACCCCAAAACCTCGTTTACACAACATTCCTTCTTAACCTAACCTCAGGCATGTGCAAACTGTTTCCATTTTAGCTGCTTAGGAATTTCCTTCATGATAAAATTTACAAGTTTGTTCTTCGAATTGGGGTGAAATTAGTCCAGTACTAATACTCTGTTTATGGCCTGAAAAATTGTCGTAAGTATAAGTCCAGTACCACACTCTCATTTTTATAAGAACGTCTCCTTTTTGGGCTGAGGCAGAACGTTTTTAACTTTTCTCTGGATCTCAGCCTCGAAAGTTCTAGTTAAAAGTGTTCTACCCTTTCAAAATCGCAAGCCTGAAAACCATACCCTGTTTACGTTTAAAAGCTCCAAAAGCAGGGCTCCCGTTAGAACAGATATGTAGGACGTCCCTGTGACCCCTTACAGTTGCTTGTGGAGGGTCCCCGTGTGGTTTTAGGTAGTCGTGATTAATACGGCCTCATCTCCTTATTTCCGTTGACCTTTGGGACGCTTGCTCAATAAGCTATTTTTGGGCATTCTTTCTGCTTCTAGCGCTTCAGGGATGCACATATGTGAATTAACAGAAGCCCTGAAAAAATATACCCTGAGGTGCGGCACGTCCCCGTATAGGCTATTTAATGGAGTACTGGCATCCCTTGGGGTTTTGGAGTGGTGAATAGTGTTAACTTCTTCATTCTTGACAAACGATCTTTTGTGATAAAATTATTTGTTATACTTTACATAAAGATCTGGAAATTATTGTTGTGGTTCATTCTAGGGAAGTCTATCGTCTTCTGCCGTTGGATCAATCGTTGAACTCCAGTCGGAAGAGATCTCGCAGATTGCTTCTGAATATGCAGAAAGGGTGAGTTCAGCCGCTTTCTTGGAAGTTCGTGTTCTTCAATTGAAATGCGAGTGCTCCTCTGTGATAGTTAGATAAATAGTAGATAGTTTATTAATAACCTTAGTAATGGCAGTATACAACTGAATTGCTAAGGGATAACAATGATTAAAGAACTTTTAAGTATTAAAATTGTTTGGTGATTGTCTTATCTTCTAAGTCACGTGTTCGCTCTGTTATACTCTGTTATAAAAACGGATTCTACAAACAAAGCTGCTTTTTTTCTCCAATGAAAACGACTGGGCCCACTTAAAAACATTTCAACTATTATTTTCGAAGATTTATCTACAAATGTAACATTTGAAATTTGCTAAAATATATGGATTTTTGTGACAGTAAGGAAATATGTTGAGTCAGACTGTCACAAAGTTAGAAAACACTGTAACTCAAAAGTGGATAATTGTATCAAAGTAGAATTTTTGGTGTCAATATGTCAAACATGTCGAAAGAACAGATTTACAGATCCTATAGCTTAAGTTTTAGAATTGTAATAATTTCACGTGAAAACGATCTGTGCAGCACATTACTGCTAGGCTAAAGTAAATTTTGGTCATGCCTGTCAGCACTGCTCGTAACAAATGCTTTATTCTGCTCATAATTCTGTTCAGACATGGTTATTCTACTCGCATTCTGCTCAGTGAAAGATTAAAGATTTATGATAAACTACCGTGATGCTTTTCTTTTGCCTATGTTTCTACTGGTGAGTCAAATAAATCATCGTTAGATTTCCACCCGTGGGGGGTGGCCTTGCCTCTCCTTTTCTCTCTAGAGGCAACATCACTTAGATAGGAGATGTTGGAGTTACATCTTCAGCTCAACTCCGTGAATAGTCCAGTTTCGTATTCCCAGTTACCGTACTGTAATGACCATAGACTCATTTCTACAGCGTTAACGTCGACCTGGGGTTGAATATACATTAATACCAGCGAGAACGATTAGAGGTCCGAGCCACAAACAAAACACAGAGTTGTAAATAGCTTATATCTACCTTGATATTTATGAATATTTAACATCAAGTCGAGGCTAACGCTGTGAAAACGAGTCTGTAGTCATTGTAATCAGCGACAACTACGAATACGAAAACTGGACTATTGACATGATATCATAGTACCGTAGCGCTCAATTCTGCGCCACCTTTTTTCTCGACTTCTTATCTCGTGTTGACTGCACACGGACACTATCATAAAAATTGTTTATTATGCGTTATATGGCTAAGTATTCTAACCAAGATTTCATGAAGACCAGTGATGGGTAATAATAAATTGAGATGATATGGTAATACCCTAGCACTCGACAAATTCTGCACCGCCAACTTGCTGGACTTCTTATCTTCCTGTTTACTGGACATTGAGGTCCCTTTGCAATCTGAGATAGATTAAAGATGACAACCCGAACGAAGATACTCGGGAAGCATGGCAGATGTGTTTTTCGCATCGCAAAGCGTTCCATTATGTGCGAACAAAAATGCCTAAATTGCAGCAAAACGGACCATGAAGGTGACAAAGTAAATGGACAGTGCAAAAAAGGACGAACTACTCTTAATAACGACATGCGGCTGCATCTTTCTAAGTCAGATACGAAAGATTTGTCCCATGAACAAGCCACGCGATGCGGCATTTGTTGTAAGCCATGTGACTTTCTATTTTTTCCAAGTCTACCCACGCGCTCCGTTGGGGCGAATATACACCGAAGTAGTTTCTATAGTTTCATCCGTTAATTATTCATCTACAACGACCTCCTCTTAAAAAATTAAATGAAAAAGAGAAAAAATGGGTCCATAGCGAAGGTGCGGAAAAATCCTATGACTCATCGGCGAGTGAAAGGAGACGAATGTTACTGGGACAACAATGGGAAAATAAGAGACAATGAAATAAGTGACTTTGATATATGATCGAATGGTTCTTTGTTTAAAATCTTCAAAAACGAACTTACTGCTAATTTCTGCCAAAATATTTTCATTCCAGTGTGCAAGACAAAACATTTTTAGTGGTCGTTTACACAAATCGCGAAGAAAACATAACACCAAAGACAATTATTTAAGGTCTTAATTTTATCTTAACTAATCCTTTCTTGTATATAGAATGAAACCTCAGCTTTTGCGTCAACAAGGCAAAACAATTTTGATCAAAATATCTAATGAGGCCTAACTGTTGTAGGTGTCTGTGATGTCCAAGAATTGACATCGTCGGGATTGGACACCGACTTCACATTCTGGCTTAGGCTGGAGCAGGAAATACGATATTACGTCACAGTAAAGGCAACGAATGGGGCAGGACTGTCAGCTACTGCTTACTCCGACGGAGTGAAAGTGGATACCACTCCACCTCAGATGGGCAGGGTTGGCAAGGAACTGGATTTGGGTGGAAGCCAAGGTTTGTAATATCAAAATGGTTTACTTTTGTGTTAAACTAAATAAGATGTTTAGCAGTTTAGATAGGGTACAGAAAGCGTGCGGGAAATTTGGACGATCGTCCAAAAGCCAAAAACGTTGAAAAGTTCGTTGAGCACTGGTCGTTGATTGGTAACAAGTGTTTTTGTTATCAGAAAGATGCTGAATTGTTATAAACAAATATATGGATAAACAAACAAATAGATAGATAGACAGACAGACAGACAGACAGACAGACAGACAGATAGATAGATAGATAGATAGATAGATCAATAGATAGATAGACAGATAGATAGATAAATAGATAAATAAATAAACAAATAAATAAATAAATAAGTAAGTAAGTAAGTAGGAAACAAGTAAAGTATAAGTAAGTAAATAAATGACTAAATAATTTTTTCTGTTGTTTTTTCTTGTTACAGTAGCTAAAAAGCAATCAATACAAAGTGACAGCAGACGAATACAGTTTATGTGGGATAGAATTGATGATATCGAAAGCGGAATAACAGAAACTATGTGGTGCGCTGGGTCACGGCCGGGAAGCTGTGACCTTGTCGAGTGGAAAGCTGTAAATTTCAGGCTACAGGAGACCTTTTATGCACTCTTCACCCCACTCCCCTCGGGAACAATAGTTTACATTACCATGAGAGCACGAAACGGTGCTGGTATGACCACATCAATGACGTCACCAGGAATCATGATTGACAGTTCACCTCCAACGTCTGGTCGTGTGATAGTTGGAAACACTCCAGAATTGACGTACCTTCGAAATGACGAACCTCTCATCGCAGATTGGAGTGGATTTACGGACAAGGAAAGCGAAATACATCATTATGAGTGGGCAGTCTGCCTTAGAGCATCTCCTCAAAGTTGTTTGATTCGTTTTGTTGATGTAGGGACCAAGAAGAATTTGGAAAGCAGCAACCTTGGTTTAAAACCGGGCGAAACGTATGTGTTGATTATTCGGGCATACAACAAGGTGCGCCTATACACGCAGGTTTTGTCCAACCCCTTTCTGCTGGATGAGAGTGCTCCTAAACCCGGGGTCGTATTTGATGGATCAACGCGTGAGAAAGACATTGACATACAGAGCTCTACAACAGATGTGTCCGCCAACTGGGAGCCCTTCAGGGACCCCCAGGGGAGCGTTGTTGAGTACTCTATATGCGTTGGAAGCCGGCCAGGCGAGTGTGATACGTCACAATCTGTCAGTGTTGGCCTGGGACTAACTGGAACAGTATCAGGTATAATATATTAAATAATACTCAATGTAAATGGATATTGAATTTGCTAGAGTAGTGTAGCAAGCAAATTGCGGTGGATAGTTTTGTAATGTAGTCTAGCGTAATGTAGTGTAGTTTTAAGAAATGTAACTAACCAAGTGCAACAAACAACAATCGATTCTCACTGTCTGTTGTTTTCCGCAAATGTTATAAATGACTGTATAACAGTAGGTATTTATACTAATAAGGATAGCATTAATTTTGCTAACTCCCGTCGAACGTAACGTTGAACAAACTTAAGAACTCATTAACTAAAATAACCTAAACCTTTTACAACAGCGCTCCATCTGCTTCCATTCGAGTATCTTTAAATACGAGGGGTAACCAGTAAGGTTTGGCCATGGTCAGCTCTTCATTAAACAGATATAGTGATTTAAATGTGGTAAGTTGAAGTACAGTTCAAATGTCCCAAGTAATTCCTTCTGAGCTCTGCCCTAGAAAAGAAATGGGCCCACACGGAGAAAGAGGTAAAATCTGTGACCCGGTGGGAGTGATCTCAAAACGAGTTTCCACCCCTGTGGGATTATGGTACAATAATCGTGGCAAACTTCAGATTATAAATTTGACCTCGTAGATAACTTTAATGTGTTTGGAATCTACTTTGTTTTCACAGGACTGAACTTAAAGCATGGAAGTAAATATTTCGTGACCGTTCGTGGCCGTAACTCAGCAGGTTACACTACAACTTCGACGTCTGACGGGACACAAGTAGATGCTACACCACCAGTGGGTGTCTCTCCAAGAGACGGACAGACACTGCAAGACATTGACCTTCAGAAAGACGGGTCCTTTATATCTGCCAACTGGGACGAGTTCCGGGACCCCGAATCTGGAATTACTAAGTACGAATGGTGCGCCGGTACGAGAATAGACGTGTGTGACGTCATTAGCAAGAGTGACGTAGGTGACCGCACTAGTATTGGTCAGCAGATTACTCCACCTGTTGCCTCTGGTATGAAGGTTTTCGTCACCTTGAGTTCCTTCAATGGAGCAGGCGCGGTTACCACTGTTTACTCAGACGGAGTTCTGGTGGATGACACGCCTCCTGAAATTAACAAGGTTTGAAAACAGCATAAGGTGGCCGCTACATGTTTGTCGTTTTCTGTATCACTAATTTTTACGAATGACTTTCTCATTTATCATGACAGATTACTGTCAGTTTTTGATAACTGATGTTATAACATTTCTTTTACTTGCAATCACTGTAGTACAACTAAATACCCCGTTTCCATAGTTACCCTGAAGAGCATCTAGAACATCCTGTTTTTAGCAATCAACTACATTTTACACAAAAACAATTTCGGTAACCTACATCATTGTTGTTATATTGAATTTGTCTGTACAACAAAAAAGAACAAGTTAGAGAATTTTAAAAGAAATCTACCGTCAGAATTTTACGCGCCACCTTAATTTTCTGAAGTTTAAGGTAGCGCCAAACCTGACGGCAGAATGTCTTTAAAAGATGGATTATCCACCCACTATGAAGTGAAATTACCTGTATATCGTATACAAATGGTGTTGCCAATTGTGATTTTTAGGTCCAGGATCTGCAGCTTGGTCAAGGAGACTTTGACAAGGATTACATTTCAGCTAAAGATCAGTTCTGCGCCAGTTGGGACACATTTGATTTAGAATCTGGTGTTCTAAAAAGTGAAATAGCTGTGTGTTCCGCCATCAACTCCGCCGACTGTGTGCAGCAGTACTTAGATGTTGGCAATAGGACGTCTGTTTGTATAACTAATCTGGAGTTTAAGGAAGGGGTACAGTACGTGACTACAATACGAAGTACCAACAAGGTAAGTATGGAGATGAGGGGTTAGTTAGAACAGTACGTAACTACAATACGAAGTACTAACAAAGTGAGTGTGATGCAAAATAATTTTTGGGTACAGTAAATAACTACAGTACGAAGTACTAAGAAGGTAGATATAGTGACAAGGATTAGTGGATACAGTACGTGACTACAATACGAAGTACTGGCTTCCTATAAGAGAGAGAGAGAACAATCTTTAAAGTCTGCCTGCTTACCTTCAAAGCTCTGCATGGCTCCGCTCCTACCTACATT
>JAOEHT020197729.1:0-11246 GCA_025448195.2 Parazoanthus atlanticus | reverse complement strand
TGGGGGCACTGAAACAAGTTACGCTTTACAAAACCAAGGGTCTTATTGGCTTTGTTTTTTATGTTGTTTGTGTGCATCCCGTACCACTCTGGTCTTCTTTCAAACTTAGCGGTCTCAGAATCAATAGCTATAGTATCATATTTTACTCTAGGAACGTGTGAGCACATAGGATGTCACAGCACAATTTGGAACTTGCCGTACCTCGGAACTCAGTCGTACATGTGCGGCTCGTTATCGCATTCAGGATGTGAAGCCTGTCTCAACCACGCCTATTACATGAACAGTGGACTTTCAGGTGAGGACAGCCGTGCAAGGACGTTGGTTAACCCGGCCGTTTTAAAGGGCCCAGTAAATTTCTGGGTCCAACACAAAACAAGTAGATTGTAGCAAAAGTAAAGAAGTTCATCAGACTGAGATGAAATTACAGCTTCTATTAAAAACTGTTGGATGTTGTCTTACACAAAGTATCTGTCTTAGGTATGTATGGCGATTACAGCAGACACTTGCTCAGCAAACCAACAATCCAGACTCCAGCTCTACCCGGCCAGCCAAAACCGCGCAAACCTCGGAGACCATGGACACGAGCAGTCTTTTCAAATCTTCAAAGAAAAGGCTTAGAGAAACGCTTTCAGGTTCAGAAGTACTTAACAAAGGGAGATCGGCACCAGTTGGCGGCCATGCTTGGATTATCGGACAACCAAGTGAAAGTTTGGTTTCAAAATCGACGGATGAAATGGCGACAGGAGGCGAGAGAAACTGTGACCCAAGGAACTGGGTCCGAAGACACTGAAAAAAAGGAGTAGGATATGAAAAAAAAAAGGAATTGTATGGACCCTCGCTTTAACAAAGTAAACTGGGTCCTGAATAATGTATTGACACAATGGTGTTCGTATATTCATATTATAAATAGTTTGACATGTCATGCATGTGTGTCATTGCTACTTAATAGAGCCGGATTGCGTTACTCTCAGTGAAAAAAAAATTGCCCCACGCGGTATTCACAGACTACGTTATTCTCATTATACATAGACCGCGTTACTACCAATATACTTAGATTGGGTTACTACCAATATACACAGACTGCTTTGCCCCCAATGTACATAGACGGCATTACAACTAGTATACATAGACTGCGTTACTGCCAATATACACAGACCGCATTACTACTAATATACTTAGACTGCGTTACTACCAATATACTTAGACTGTTTTACCCCCAATGCGTATAGACTGCGTTACTACTAGTACACATAGATTGCGTCACTGTAAATACACAGAGACCGCGTTACTACCAATAATCTCAGACTGCGTTACTACCAATGTACACAGACTGCATTACTACCAATTCATAGACTGCGTTACTACTAGTATATATAGACTGCGTTACTACCAATATGCACTGACTGCGTTACTACCAGTATACATAGACCGCGTTACTACCAATATACACAAACTGCATTACTGCTAATATACACAGATTGCATTACTACCAATATGCACAGACTGCGTTACTACCAATATACATAGACTGCGTTACTGCCAGCATACATAGGCCGTGTTACTACCAATAAACATAGGCTGCATTATTACCAATATACATAGACCGCGTTACTGCCAATATGCACAGATTGCGTTACTACCAATATACACAGACTGCGTTATTACCAATATGCAGACTGCGTTACTACCAACATACATAGACCGCGTTACTACCAATATACATAGACCGCGTTACTACCAATATACATAGACTGCGTTACTACCAATATACATAGACCGCGTTACTACCAATATACATAGACTGCGTTATTATAGATAGACCGCGTTACTACCATTCTAAATAAACCGAGTTTTTATCAGTATACATGCATAGGCAGCGTTACTAACAGTGTACACGTAAACTGCGTATTTATAGGTATATACATAGACTGCGTTAGGGCCAGTATATAAATAGACTGCCCAGTTACTACCAGTGAATACATAACTGCGATACTACCAGTATACACAGAGACTGCGTTACTACCAGTAAATACATATGGATTGCATTACTACCGATATATGCGGAGTGCTCTATTCACCATTATCCACAGGTTGGGTTACTAGTTAAATACATAATTGCGTTACTAGACTACTAAGATACACAGCTGGATTGATAGAGGACTTAAGCAACAAGGACGCGAACGTCAACGAGAACGTTACAAAACAATAGAATTGATTACAGTATACAACGACTTCGTGTCCGACCGTCGTCGTCTTTAGAAACACTCAACGTGAAAAGCTCAACAACAAAGTGTGAATCATTGCAATCTTCGTGCGGCTGCAAAATTAAAGTTTCTAATTTTTCATGTTCAAACACCTTTACGCAAAATAAAGAAGAAACGAATGAGTTATACAAACAAAATAGGAAGAACGAGAAGTTAAAAATCCAGCAGCCGTCTTCGTTGACGTTCGCGCCCTTGTTGCTTAAGGTGGCCTATTGCCAGTACATACGGCATAGACTGCGTTACTACGGCTATATATATTAAACTACGTTATATCACCATCAATACATACCATGCGTTATTGCCAGTATACGTACATTGTATTACTATGCAACTTCAGTCCGCGGAGTCCAAAAAACCCACAAGCCGGTTGGTATGGATTGTGCTCTACGGACATCATAGGGAATGTTTATTAAAATAAATACAATTTATTGCTGAATGCCTGTGGGCAGACGCCGCTTTGTATACAGTCGAGTATTAGTCAACGGAAGGTGAATGAAGCCGTGAAACTCAACTCAGCAAACTAATCAAAATCTGAAAGATTTAGTTTGTTCTGGGCCCGGTTGTTCAAAGGGTGGATAACTCTATCCAGCGGATAAATCCTTATCCAGTGGATAAAATTTGCTCGTTGTCCAATCAAAATTAAGAACGCGTCAGTTTTATCCGCTGGATAGGGATTTATCCGCTGGATAAAGTTATCCACTCTTTGAACAAGCGAGCCCAGACGAACAAAATATGTTGGACGATAGAAAAGACTTAAAAGTCTTTTGCAATTCAGTTTAAAGGCGAGTTTACTAAATTATGGTGGACGGTAAAAGAACAGTTTTCTGAAATAAACCTCAAAAGAAGCCGAGAGGAGACTTGACCCACCAAGCACGGAACAGAGGCTTCTGAAGCCGAAACAAAGAAAGAATAAAGAACTTATATACGTGGCCTTTCTGAATAGGGCCAGGTCGCATATACCGAAAACTTCTCGTTTTTCAGACGAAATACAACAATACACACTCTTGTTAAACAAAGACATTTTTTCATATATGTGCGATCTGGCCCAAAGACGCGTTTTATCGTTTGAAACGGGAAACTATGACAAAACACCAGTCATTTAGCTCGAACCATACCTTGAATTACGTGCAAATAAGGAGGTCATAATTGTCAAATAAGTCAACAATTAAAATAGTTTATGTTTAAGTCGTGTCAACAGACTCGTTGTTCCATTCATTGTATAGCTTGGAACCTCTAAACACTAATTGCTATTCCTCATGGAAGCACTGTAATGAAAGGTAAACAAGCTGGAGTCCAAGTCACGATTGCTTATGCGTGTTTAATTCTTTCATTAATGCATGTACAAGTTTCTTGTGGTATAAATTGGACTTTAGAAAGCGCAATGCCGGTTTAACTTCCTGTGCGGCGTGTTCAATTTAGAATTAGCATTTTGAGCGACAAAATTGAATTGATAAAACTGTTTTCAACTTTAATAAAGCCGCAAGCATATATGACCAGTCGGCAATGTCAAATTAGGCAAATTGTAAACTAGATCAGCAATATAGAAACTAGTACTTATATATAGATAGCAAAGGCAAAACTGGGTTTTTGTTTTGATTTTTGTCTTTTAAAATATTTATTTTTATCAAATCTCCGATTTAACTGTGGAAGCTAACTAAAAGAAACAAAACTTGACCATTCGGTACAGCATCAAAACAATTTCCAATTCATATTCAGTTTTCTGTCTAATTGAGTTTAAATTGCTCAAACAAAACACTCGCTTTTTTGGTGTTTACCAGTTCTTTCCGCTTATCCAGGGTTCTTTTCAGTGAACTTATAGATAATTTGTTGTGGAAATCAACTACCAAGCGCGATCCGTTTTGTTTAAACTAACAGGACGAAGGTGGTTTAATTACATTTATGAGATGAATGTATTGAATAGATGCGGGATAAATAGGGTTTCTCAGCTACCGCGGGCACTTCAAAGGATGAGATATACCGACATTTAATATATCTTTGTTTTCGACTTTCGAAATGATAAGAAAACACTGGGACATCATTGATTGTGCCGATGCCAGCTCGGTCACTCACCGTACGTTGGACATCCGTCTTCACTTTGTTCGCAAGCCGGGTAAGTCCTAAAACGGTTAAACTTTTGTGAAACAATGCCCGTCTTGTTTGATATGGTAGCTAGCCATTTCTCACATTATGTTTGTTGCTGTAAGTGATAAACCATTCAGAGACAATTTAGCCGGACTTTTTAGAATTGACCTTTGCTCTGTCCTACTTACTGAAATTTCTTTGTAGAAACTAAAAATATCCTAATGTTTGAACCAGTTCCTAATGTTTAAGCGAGTTGGAAAATTCCAAAGAATAACCGATCATTTTGTTTTCGTGGAATAATAGAAATGGTTTGTGTTAACTGATTGGTTTCCATAATTTAAAAGTTAACAATTCCCTAAAAGTTGAAAATTTATGCCGCACTTGAAACTTCGGATAGAGGTAAGAACTATTTTCAAATTAAAACCCCCTTTGAAACAGCTCATACAAATTCCTGCAAATCATATATTGTCGATTTATATGACACAGTAGATTAGCTTCAGTTACAACAGTGATACACGAAATAAAAATTAAAGCGATACGTTAATACTGTTGGATGTTTAAACAGACGTTAAACGGCCATGAAAATTCAGTGCATGCGCATGTAGTTTTCATGGAGTTTTTCTTGTGGAAAGTCCAAGTTACATTGCGTAAGTAAGAACTTGTTCAAACAAATTAAGTTCTCTTTTGGAGGCGAGGGCGATGGCTCACTCCAGTCAAACATGAATTGATTGCGCAAATCCTTTACGTCTCAAAACCAACTGCCTTTCCTACAAACCAGTCTACCGTTAATACACTTCAAACAGCAAGATATTAAAAGGTTTTAAAAACCCTCTAAAGAATTAAAGTTTGTTGTGACAAATTTAACTTGAATTTGTTAACTTCTGTATTGTAACCAGTATTTACCTTCCAGGTCTTTTGCAGCACAATACTGAGTTGTTTGGCAATGATACCGCTGTAATTATACCTCCTTCAACCAATATTTTTAGTATATTAGATTTTTGCCGTATTTAATGTCAGTTACACGTTTACAGATTTTACCACGCCGCGATTTTGCCATAGACCGAGGAACTTGATACTCTTCTTTTTTTTGTCAATAATTGTTTCACAATTATTATTGTGATTATTATGATTAAACTACAAATTATTATGATATTAAACTTTAAATCCAAGACAGTGTTAACAGGGAGGGAAAGAAAACCTTAGAATTGTGGGTCGCATTATGATGAAACACTTTTTTAGTGCAGTATTAAAAGCAAGCCCCGAATATTCGCTACCTGGAATTTGTCTTTTGAAGCTGCTTGGTCGCCCAACTCATTGCATATATTACTAAAGCTTTCCTTATAAGCATAAAAACAATGATGAAATTGAAACTAACAAGGAATGAATCTAGACAGCTCTCGAACACTAGTGTTTTAAATACGCAAACAGCTAGCCAATATAAAATAAAATAAAATAAGATAAAAGATAAAAATTCAGTTTGAAGTTATCAAATTTTAACCCTAGGATAGGTTACGTTTTGAAATGAGCATTAAAATCTTAACTGTTCCATTATGTTTTATGTTAAAGTAGTTTTGCATTAGTAACTCTATATTTTGCGAGTCCGTCTATCTGTTGCATCGAGTTATACAGGCCGGAGGATGACAAAGCAACAAATGAACAGTTATCCGGCAAGGGTAACTAGAATGAGTGAGAATTTGAGTACGACCTACACGAGTCGACATGACACGGAGAGCCAGTGACATGCGGAAATACTTTGTCGCTCGTGAACATCAAATAGTCTTGAGTAATAGTGTTTCGCTGCTTGAACAATGAATGACAATGAAGGTCACTAGTGCTAAACCTCGCGTCCGGTGCTAAACGAGTACGCGTGAGAAGTTTCGACAATCTGTAAAGAAAGTTTCATTACACCGTCGTGTCTGGCTGGTGCGATACAAACGGCTGTTTAATTCATAGTTTGAATTTAAAAAACCCGACTTATACTAAAAACCACTGTTCTGTCAAAACAAAAACCTCAACGGTTTGAAACTCCAGCTGCACTACTAATTATACAACTTTCTTATGCTTTCAGTTTCGAAAAGGCATGAACTAGCTTCATATAAGTCAAATGATGAAAACACTCGGCAGTAATCAAACTGAAGCCAATTGGGGCTTCTGAAATAGAGGTCACTAGTTAACAGACCTGTGTTTCACGACTACAACTTTAAAAACCGCTTTAGAAATCTTTAATGGCTAATTCGAAAACTTACTATGTCCATCCACCTGTACGTTTCATCTTGATTCATGTATAGAAAAGTATAACTTAAGAGTGAATAATTGTTTTAGACTGATTTTGCCAAAACAATAAGAACAATAGTAAAACTTCTTCGTACTTTTTCTTCCACGTATAGTTTTTAACACCGATAACTTTAATTAAAAACTAAAATTTTTCATACGCAAAATTACACTTAAGGTGATGTTTACACGGTACGGTTTTTAACGCAGCACTGCCATTGGCGCGCAAAAAATCGATGTAGTACAACAGGGTACAGCCAACTCCAACAAAATTGACAACAATGGTGTGAGTTTTTGAACACCATTCCAAAACTTGCAACGCGTTGCCGCAACAAAAGAGTGCTAAAAATCGTAATCATGCGCCATGTTACACGATCTCTCGCGAAAAATCGTCTTCCCGTGCAACATCACCTTTAAACTTACAACCATGCACGACCCGAGCACAACGTTCAGTGAACCATGTGCTCGTACGCACTGATAACTGGGTCTTTTCCTCGCCCCAAGTAACCTACGAAATGCAAGAAAGACTGAGCTGCTTTGAAAAGCAGTCCTTCCTAAAACAGTCAAATCGTAACTAGGACTTACGTCAACATATAAGAATTTGTGTTCGCCGTTTCAAAATTGTAATCTGTAGTACACTGTACGCACAGTGAGTTAAATTAACAGACAGACTACAGACCAACAAATAAGCCACGCGAGTATTAGACATACAGTCTATGGATAAATGTGTCGCTAAAAAGCTATGACTTTATAACTATTCTTATCTCAACCCTTACGGCAGTTTCGAAACTCTAATCTTTAAAAATAACAACCAAAATCCTATTTCGAAAGCAGACCTGACCGCAAAGCCGAATTAATTTGCAATTAACCCTCCCCAGACTTACTTCCTTGCTTGCTTCCATCGAAAGTAGTTTCGAGCAGATATGGAAATGATTCGAAAGGTGTCTACAGGTAATAAAATTTGAATCTTGAACAGTTTGAGTCTCTGAACAGACACCTCACTTTCTACTTATGCAAATCTCTTTAATTTCGTTCCCAATCTTTCTCAAAGAAATGTTTTGTTATGTTTCACATTTAAACAATTTTTTTGTTGTTGAAAAGACAAATAATTGAACTAACTTCATTAACTATCTCCAAGTTTTCCAAATGACCGGACTCCCGACACGTTACGCAAGCTCCTTTCGTTCTGCTATTAAATAAAATCTGGATAAATATCAACTGTTGCAGTACAGTTTTTTCAGGGTTGTTCTGGAGAAGTGATTTTAGTAATGAATAACTATTCAGAAGTTGAAGTAATGCATTTCTTTACCTTAGAAATTGGTCAAATCTTTTTGTCAAGTCGGTGTAAACAATGGGCAGTCGAACACTCGCTGCGCAGTTTAATAGTCGTTTCGACTATCACGAATTGGTCTTTTACTGTCTTTTTAAAGTATATCAAAGTCTGATGAAACCAAATAAAAAGTAGTAAGGCTCGATGCTTTTTAAGTCCGCGTTATTAAAAGGAACACGAAGCTCGGGCTAGGACATGTTACTACAATCCGCCATTATCGCTTTCTATCATATCAGGCCATTCGTACAAACAAAGATTCCTATCCAAACATTTAATAGGTGTGTCATTATTTTGGACTGCAATTTGCTTTTCTCGACTGTGCGAGGGATTGCTATTTTGAGACAGAAACTCTAAATTTACAGCAATTTTTATATCTGTTAAAAGCTATGAGACAGCGACGCTTTTTATAAGACAATATGAGAACGTTTGCATGCAATGATGAATAGACTGAAACTGTTAAAGTCCTTCGTTTACTCCCATATCGTTCCCAGTAGGTTGACATGCCAGATTAATAAAACAAACGCTCGAGGCTTTTTTGATGTTCATTCATCCAATTAGATCAGTTAGACTTAAAGCCAATGTTTTTTTACAGAGATTCAACTGAGAACTTGGAGTTTAGCTGTGATATCTTTAAGAAATTTCAAGTTGTTCGACACTGCTATGAATGTCATATCAAGAATAACTCTTTCTGTTAATCTAGTCCTGATAACAGCACAGAGTTCTCCAAACTTAATAAAATAGTAATATATTTAAATAAAAAAAGGTGCGAGCTTGTTAACAGTCACTGTAGTAATAAAACCTGAAGAGATAAATTATCAACGGGCTAACACTGTTTAGTCATCACTGCATTCTCCGCCTAAAATAACGTCTTTCTTTTTAAAGTTCTGTTAGGTTTCGTTAGGGCATGTCAGTTTCTTTGAAAATGATAGATACGTTCCTGCTTTCATTCGGATCTTCTCGAAACCAATTGCAAAGACACTTACAGAATCTGACAATGTGACAGCTGCTGTGTTTTTAAGCTGATAATAAGGAAACTTGAACATACAGTGTGAGAAGGAAGTTAGTAAAAAAACGGAAACATTTTGATAATACTCATCTGCAGTTCTGTCAATCCCCTTAATGCGCGCTGCTCTGGAATTATGAAATATATGATACAACATAAATTATGAAGCTAAACAGCGTAGCGGCGATGATTTTGTGCACTGCAAAAGCGTCGTCCGTTGAATGAAGCATTAGATACATCAGTATCGATCAGTGTAGCTGCTATACCGTTAGAAAGGTGAGTGAAGTAAATATAGGACATGATTTCATGGTCTCGTGGCAAGTCTGACGAGACGTGATAGACTACGCTACATTACCACTACTGTATTACGGTATTAGTTTGACTCTTGATAACATTTGCTACCATATGGTACTGCAAAACGCCAACCACCTACATCTCTGCACTAGCTGTTGTCTATTCTATAAAGCCACCAGAATTAACGTCCGAGATTTTTTGAATAGTGATGCGGCTTTTTTTATTATTCAAAATTTTTCTAAAACGAATGTATAACAAAGGACACAGAGCACTTTCGGAGGCCCTCATTGGCCTATTTGACAAGGAACAACGACTGTGTTGCTGTCATCCTTTATTTTTGCAACATTTGTAGAAGTTAATTTTAATAGTACTAAAGCCATGACCTTTAAAATTAAACTAACAAGTTGTAAAGCACAAATTTCCACTCCACATGCAGCAATTGTTACATGACATGCTAATAGCAGTCTATATACAAGTCTCTAAGACTACATGTAAAGCACAAAATATTACCATCCAGCAAAAGACATTCGAAAGGTTCCAAATAATCAGGCAAATGGTGAGAATTTCGCATTTTTTCTACCGCAGCCACCTGAAGTGACTTTCTTATTGGTCTTAAGCTGTTGGAGCTTATGAATGAAGTTTTCCTAAATGACGAAACATTTCGTGCGCGAGCTTTAACTGATGTGGGCAGTAGACGGTAATCCCTGTGGCTAATTGATTGTTTTAACATCTACAAACAGTTTGTTTGGTCAGGATTCAATTGTGTTTGTGTATATCAATCTTAACAGCAACAAAACAGACTGTGTACATTTTTACCACACTTATCGCATTAATCGTGGAGATAGATAGCCCGTGGATAAATGAAACGTAAACCGCATTTTGTGTACTGTCTCAAAATATCTGAACAAATAGAAAACGCATTGTAAGGGGGCTTTTCTTGGTGCGTGATTACTGTTTTTCGTTTTCGTGATAAGTGAGTGAACGGTAGGTTTTGACAAAAGGTTATTGACCAATATTCACAATTATACTATATTGTGCCAGAACATTATTCCATCACGACAAGTGAATCAGTTTCGTTCTCATCTGCCATGCGGGAAGTCACCTGCCTCCACCGGCCGGCCCGCGGACGAAACAACAGCTAGAAACTTTTAAAAACTAGACTTAAACTAACCGAAACAAAACTGGAGCTCATTTGTTAGCAATAACAATAAGAGACATAAGAGTTCCAATACTTCTGCACGGAACGAGGGTAGGGGGTGGCATGGGGGCAGCTAATTACGTGCAGGTACGGCTTCTACCCGCAGTACACACGCAAATAAACTTTTGACACTTTTACAGAGTTACAATCTACAAAGTAAGAAAGAAGCCTTTGATCGATTGATTGATAACAGGGCAAAAACTCAGACGTGTGTCGCAGAATCTGTTCTTTTCACTTCAGAATCTACTGCCAGATTGAAGCTTTTCGAAGAATGGATCCATCAGTACTGTTACAATACAATACTTTATTTTGACACGTATCACCTAGGAACTTGATAAAAACCTTCAAAAAATTACATAAAAAGTTTATTTTAATAGTGTTGACCGAAAGTTGCTGGAAAACTCTATCTATTGGCTCATTGAAGCGGATGCAAAAAAGGACAAAAGAGCAATACGAATTATTTACGAGTACTAATGAGCACTTCCTGTACGTAATTACCTCTACCCGGCAAGGAAGTGAATTCTGCTGTAGCCAGTCGTATCCCAGCCAGTGGCGTACTGACCTAGCTAGTCATAACCTAGAGTGGCGTAGCCAGTTGTAACCTAGCCAGTCGTAACTTGCCCAGTGGCGTAGCCAGTCGTAACGTAGTCATTCTTTACCTATAGCCAGTTGCGTAGCTAATCGCAACCTAGCCCAGTGGCGTAGCCAGTCGTAACCTAGTCAGTCTTTACCTATAACCAGTTGCGTAGCCAATGTGTAGTTCCAGAAAATATCCACACCCCCACCACGGAAGGAATTTTTTGG
>JAOEHT020197660.1:0-11246 GCA_025448195.2 Parazoanthus atlanticus | reverse complement strand
ACCAAATTATGCCAGTGGAGAAACTCGCAAGCAGTCATCGAGTGGTTCACCAACTTGAAAGATAAGCAGTCCCTCACCTTTTTAGTTTTTGACATAATCGACTTTTACCCTTCCATCTCGCAGTCCTTATTAGCAAACGCTCTGCAATATGCAAACAAGTACATCAACATCTCCGATGAAGATAAAGAAATCATTATGCATGCAAGGAAATCCATACTTTTTGACAACGACCAACCTTGGTGCAAGCGTGATAATTCAACGTTATTCGACGTGACTATGGGGTCCTTCGACGGCGCGGAAGTCTGCGAATTGGTAGGGCTATATATCTGGACAAGGTTACTGCTAAATACGGCAACGAGGGCAACATTGGATTGTACAGAGACGATGGGCTGGCCGTTTTTAAGAACACTGGGCCCCCGAACTGCTGACAAAATCAGGAAAAACTTCTCCGGTATCTTTGAGGAAGAAGGGCTCAAGATAACTGCCCAAACGAACATGAAAGTCGTAAATTTTTTAGACATTTCACTCAACCTGTCCACAGAGAAGTTCTACCCATACAGAAAGCCCAACAATCCGCCTCTATATATACACTCACAGTCCAATCACCCACCCCCAATCATCAGACAACTTCCGGCTTCCATCAACAAAAGAATCAACAACCTGTCTTGCGACGAAAATGAATTCAATAAAGCCGCACCGACGTACAACAACGCACTAAGATCCAGCGGATTTAAAGAACAGCTGCAATACACCAACCCAAGGGTCAATCCCGCGCGCAAGAAAAAGAACAGGAGTAGAAATATTGTATGGTTTAATCCGCACTTCAGTAAGAATGTACAGACAAACGTCGGTAAGCACTTCCTACAACTAATTAGCAAGCACTTCCCCAAGGACCAGGCCCTGCACAAGATCTTCAATAGCTAGCGGGAACTGCAAAGTGAGCTACAGTTGCACATGCAGATAACATGGCCACTTTAATTAAGCGCCACAACGCAAAGATCCTAAAACCCGAAATAATCAACGAACGCGCCGACTGCAACTGCAGAAAAAAACCAGAATGCCCACTGGACAGTGCATGCATGACGCGCAGCCTAGTCTACAAAGCCACAGTATCTGCGGAAAACCGCACCCCAAAAGTTTACATTGGAATGACGGAACATGATTTTAAAACGCGTTTCAGAAATCACAAGCTGTCATTCAACAACAAAAAATATTCATCTAGCACCACCTTGTCTAAGTACGTCTGGGACTTGAAGGAAGAGAACACGCCATTCAACATCAAGTGGTCCATTGTCAAACGTGCTAACGCGTACAAAAGCGGCGCGAAGCAATGCAGCCTATGCTTAGCAGAGAAGATGTCCATCTTAGACGAAGACAATGCATCTCTTCTTAACAAAAGAACGGAGCTCTTATCGAAATGCCGGCATGAGAACAAATTCTACGCAGCTAATTTTAAATTCAAACCACCATAACTTTTTTAGTCTGATGATCGCCATCGAACCGATGAGCGTGAAACTCGAGTAACAAGCAAAATTTTAAAGTTTTTAACACCCAATAGTTTTATTCCGCTCTACAAAAGTATCGAGCACTTTTAGACGTCAGTGTCAGCCCTATTTTAAAGTATTTAACACCCAATAGTTTTATTCCGCTCTACAAAAGTATCGCCGGAGCACTTTTAGACGTCAGTGTCAACCCTATTTTAAAGTATATATATATTTAAAGTGTATATATATATCGTCCTTTGAGGACTCATCAGTGCAGCTCAGAGAAGACTTTTAAGGCTGAACGTCTGTATTACACCAGAGTGCTCAAACTCAAAAGAGTGAGCTATGCATAATGCAAAATGGTATGACAGAAGTTTAGTACAGTCCCAAAATCCGAGTGCTCAATAAAATAGCTATATATACATCTATATGTATATGTTTATTCATTCATTCATTTCTTTATGACATTTGCTGCGGACGGAAGGCGCCTTCTATTAGCGAAAAAAGAAAAGAAAACACATCCTGCTTCAACGTTCTTTGATTCTCTTAAAGAATATACTGTTGGCCTCTGAAAGCATGAATGCTTCGCATACAAACCAATCAATCTGGAATTTACTTACAATGCTAGCGGTTCGCAGCCAATATCTCACATCAGACGTCAGCTCGTTCTTGTCCACGTCACGACTAAGGATGCGAGCACGTCGAACCACGTTGTCTTCTTCGCTAGGAGACTTCCACAACCGAAACACGTCCGCCGCGTGTTTGCAGGCTACAACCATTCCACGTCTATCATTCACCGTCGTCTGCAAATGTTCTTGCTCGTCTACGAGATTCTTAAATTCTTTCAGTCGATCATTAAGTGGTTGATTGTAGTTGTCATGCTCTCTAGCAGGTACTGTCTTCATCTGTGCAGGTAGCATCCACTCACATTTGAGAACCACTGGGACAAGAAACGCCACTACAAAGTGTGTGAGTAAGTACTTCTTTGCAAAGTTCAACAGACTGTTTTGCATCAAATCCAAACATCTCCTGGCACAAGATTTCCTATATTCCGGAACATGTCGTGCCGGATCAAGTTTTAACGCCCTGAGATGGTTTTCAAAGCAATGCTCGTAATCACCTTTTCTTGCATACATTTCTGCCAAGTCAACAAAGCTATCTACCGTTAGTCCCGATTCCTCGTCTAAGCGTTGTGCCATCTCAAGAGCTGCAGTTGCGTAGTAAATGGCTTGGTCCAGCTTTCCCATGTCTCTCTGTAGCCGAGCCATGTACTTCAACGACCAAACTACCAGTCTGTGATCTTCAAGTAATTTGGTCCCAACGTCAATAGCATTTGTGAGTCTTTCCTCTGCGTCGCTGTGACTTCTCATTTTGTGAAGAATATTGCCAGTTTCGCAATTAATACGCACAATATCAGCATGACTTACTGTTCCCAGTCGCTGAAGCATTTCATGAGCCTCTGTCACACGAGATAATGCATTATCCAAATCAGAGTCATTTCTTGAAAATAGTGCCATGAATTGTCCCATATGAGCATGCACAAGTGATACGTCCGGGTGATCCCCAAGGTTAAGATAGTTGGCAATTCGTAACGCCTCTTGGAAGTGCTCATTGGACTTGAGTGGCAAGGATGCGTAACCGTAGATAGCTCCCATTATACCATGAGCATAAAAAGTGGGATACTGATCTCCAAATGTCTGCGAACAAAGTTTTAAAGCTTGAATTGCGTAATGGAGACATCGAAGGATATTCTCTCTGTTTGTAGCATTTGCTGCATATGCCATTGCCAAACTGGTAAATGCTACGGCTTTCTTACCTTGGTCTTCTTCAATTTCTGTTTTCTCAAGAATTTCATCAGTTTTTTGTTTTATTTCAGGAAATTTGGAATGTTTAGCATAGTAGCCATAATAGAAGCCTTCAGCTCCATAATGAAATAATGCGTCAGCAAACATTTTGTACTTGTAGGTGAGTCGTGCGCATGCTTTGCTCGCTCGTTGACACAACTCGGGATGAAGGTGAGTTCTCATAAACTCAGCAAACTTAAGGGCACGACTATAATTTGCAGCTAGCTCCTGCGAAGTTGTTTTTGGCTCGGAACACACGAATTCAAATGTTTCTTGAATGTTTGACTTCTCTAGAAGGAACTTTTTCATTGCTTTCTTAGCTTTACCACCTCTGTATTTTGTTGCTGCAACCTGGAAGTACTTCAGAAAGTTTTCTAAGTACCTGATTCGAGCCTTCTCAAAGGTTTTGTTTTTGTCAAAGGTTTTGTCTTCCTCAAAGGTTTCGTCTTGCTCAAAGGTTTCGTCTTGCTCAAAGGTTTCGTCTTGCTCAAAGGTTTCGTCTTGCTCAAAGGTTTCGTCTTGGTCACGGGGCGATGGGACGAGGAAGTCCCTTATGAATGGATGAAATGAATATCGACTTGTTTTCTCGTTGTAACCCAATAGGTTCCGGTGAATCAAGGGAAGAAGATAAAACGCACGACACTTGTCTTTGTGTTCGTTTAAAACGTGGGAAGCTGCTTCGGCATTGAAGTCATCTGGAAACACCGATAGCTCAATAGCTGTCTTCTTCAACATCGAGGAAAGAATCTCATACGAAGCCATGATTGATTTTTCAAGAGCCATAGATTCTTGTTTCCACTTATCACTTTGGAAATGCCTCAAGCGATCAGGATTGGTTTTCTCTAGAAGTGTAATAGTTTGATCGAAGGTCGCGTGGACCTTGTTCTCGTCAATCAGTGCGCATGCGATTCGTATGGCCAGTGGTAGACCACAGCAGAGTGCGGAAGCCTGTTCAGCTTGCTTATCGGTCAATTTCATGTCAGTGCAGCATTTAACAAGTTGAGTGCCATCCGTGTTATCTAACGGTGACAGATTGTATTCTGTTAGTTTGATGTCTTCAGTCCGGAATGTCTCTCTTGATGTAAAGCACAGCCGTATGCCTTTACACTTTGATAGCTGAGATAAAACGCAAAAGAAAGGCTCCTTAATTCTTGTTGTCAACAGGTTCTCAACGTTGTCCATTATAAGAATGGTTGGATAAATGGTTGGATCTTTGCGCTCGTCCAACCATTTGTTCAACACCAACTCTGCCTCGTCTGCCCTGTGGTGACTGAGCCCAACGCTGTCCAGAACAGTGGAGCAGATGGCATTTAGGATTTTATTTTTGCTGTGATTCTGTTGCATTTCCTGGGAGGCAAGATTTTCGTGAAGAAATTCTCGAAATGTTGCGAAGTGCACAGTTACTCCGTTCTCTTTAAGCTTGACTCCGTTCTCTTTAAGCTTGTGGCCGACATGAATGGCAAGTTTAGTCTTTCCTACTCCAGGCGGCCCAGATATCATGACGTGTTCGTCCGAGAGCAATTCAGCAATTTCATCGAGTAAAGGATCTCGGCCAAGCAACGACCCGGATATTGGAGGAAGCGTTTCTGCTTGCTGGGGGTTGTTGATCTTTCCATTGGCGCCACCGTTATCTTGAAGAAAAGAGGCAAAACATTGGCGTATAAAAAATAGATAAAATAGATAAAAAAAATAGATAAAAATAGGGTAATACTTATTCATGACTTGACTGGCAATAAGATATTTAAAAAACTCAAGTTTACATTTAGATTTACAAACGGCGGTCTACATAAAATTTGAAATTATCACATGAATATTGCTACTCGTTGAGTACTATGGTATACTTAGTGTAATAATTCTTTGTTTTCAGCTGTTATCTGTTTTCTGTTTGATATATGTCAGTAAGTCCACGTGATACCGATAAATGCTTTTTAATTGGTTGATACAAAACGTAATTTTGCAAGCACGTTCAAAAATGAAAAGATGTTACAAAAAAGAATGCTGTCGTAAAGCCTATTTACTTTTCCTTTTTACAATAACTTAACAAATATTAATACAAAATATTATCCGTTTTTAATGATCGATGTGTTTTAATGTTCTCTACAGTGGAAGATAAAAGTAGAAATAATCAAACATTTTTTAAGAGAGTTTCGATTACTACATTAATAGTGTGGAGGGCAAAATTGCTTCGCACTAATTGGTTAATAACGGGCATTTTTTCTTAATTCAGGGCAGAATTACTTGTATTTGATTGGCCTGTTGGTTGTTTAGCAACCCTATGCGTACTATACATTTGTAGCACTTCAAAGGTTTCTGGCGAGATAAGCGCGCCACAAGGCATGGAGTTGATATTTTAAGATAAAAATTTTTGACCTCTTCGCTATAAATAAATAATCACATGGGGCTCGTAAAATTAAAGACTAATTTCACTTGTGTTTTCAAAATTTCCGAACTGCACTCTTCGTTTTCACGACTCGGTCAATACACAATTTTTCTAATGCAAATTTTTGCTAGATCCATTCCCTCGTGGGGGCTAAAAGTGATGTTTATGTTAAACTAATGAGCCCAAATTTGACCGAGTAATGACTAGCTTTTTGCACCCACAAGGGATCTAGCAAAATTCTGCATTAGAAAAATGGTGTATTAAGATAAACTTTGAGAACATGCGTGAAATCATGAGCCCCATGCGATTACAAATACATAGTTTACAAAATACAATACGACGCAACGCACCAAACCATTTAAGCACTAACCCTTTGCATAAATTGTGGTTGGGAATCAGCCAATCAAATCTCTGTGTGGTTACTTGTGAGACAATGAAAGCGTGCCAGACCAATTTTTTTAATTAAAGGCCGTGTCACACGCTACGTTTTGTCCTACCTTCGATACGCTACTATGAACCAACTCATTCATATATAGCGTATTGTGGGGATTTATAAAGTATACTAGCTAGAGCGTTGTTTGCTGTTTAGTTTCCAAGAGTGTCGTCCTTGTTGTTTAAAAAGTTGGTTTCATGAGTTTTAAATACGGAGCACGTCGGTGACATTTACTGGATCAGGATGGTGTTGACTATGCAGAGCTCGTCAGATTCTTTGGAGTTGCCTTGCCTGTATCAGTGTATGTGACAGACGAACGAACGACGTAGCTTAGAAACAATGAAATACAACTTGGCCTTCGCCTTGAGCGAATTGATTGAATCGCAAATGTTGCAACGACAGTATACCTGTTGATGTATGAGCTCGTGGCAAAAAAAAAATAATGGCGGTCAAGAAAACAAGATGCACTGCGATAAAGCCTCGTTTGATGTACATTTTCTTTCCGGTTAATATAATCCGCACAGATCTCATCTTGCAATAACTCATTCATTGTGCATACACGCATATAAATGAGTTAAACACGTAGGTTATCGCAGCGTGTGACGGCACCTACGATAAGAAACCCTACGGTCTTGTCGTAGCCGTAGCGTAACGTAGGTAATCGTAGAGTTTTGGACATGTTCAATAATTTTGAACCAACTTTAAGTATTGAAAGAAATCGTAAACAGTTAAAAGATTGTTGCAATGTGTGCTTATATGCAAGTGGAGAGAAAAATGGCATCCAAGTGGACCGAGGAAGCTGAGGACCAAATGCTTCAACTGTGGTCTGAGTGGCCAAATATGTTTAACTTCATAACAGAGCAGTCAAACATAAAATATCTACAGTATCATCCTGCATGGCCGCCATTTTTTATCGAACACGTGCATTACATTTATTGAGATGGTAATTTGATCGTGGAAAGTTGTACGACAAGAACGTAGCGTGTGACGGCATTCTGCGATATCCCACGCTATAATTTTCCACGATATTTTACGAAATCGTGCGCCACCGTGTGACACGGCCTTAAGTCTGTCAGCAACCAGGGCTCAACTATGCAAAATTTGCTGTATAAGTTAATTTCGGCCACGGTTTGATACGTCGCGCTGTTAAACCATTATATAAACTGATTCAGGTCCCTGACGGGAGGTCGTTGTTTGCATAAGTCTTAGCGTCAATGAGTCTTAGTCATGCGTCAATATTGATTTGTACAGAAGACAACAAATCGTTTCTCAAAAATAAATACCAAACAGCAACGGATCATCAGTAGGATTCCTAAAATATGTGCAGTTCTACATATATCAATCGAAAGATCAATCGCTTGGAAATTCTATACGGTGAGATCATGTTTCACGCCATTTCACATTTGAACAGCGATAGTGTCAGTGTTCGTCGGTTTCTTGTTTGCTGCATTAAATTGATCCTTTTCTTTTTATTCTTAATTTCAAATTGAAAACAAGCTGAAACTCATTTTAAAACCCATTACACTTGTTACTAGAGTTAAGAAATTAAAGTTAACGAAGCAATAAAAAGTTATGAACTAGAAATTGTCTTAACTATACGCTTGAATCGAGTATGCCATTTCCTTCACAAAAGTTTCAGTAGCAGTTACATTTGCTGCATTTGCAAGTCTTTTACGAGTCGATTTATAGTCCATCATTAAAATTGTTAAAAACAAGCAGTAACATTCAGATTCTTGTGTCGCGGCATTGACAGATCTGTTTTGGTGTTCTCCGCTTCTTTTTGACCTTTTGTACAACACAAAATTGATCGCGGACTTGAGCTTAATGTTAAGACCCGACAGTTACCTGATAATCTAATAAATTTTGCTCAGTTGAAAAATGTTCTTGAATTTAACTCAATTAAGACTTATTAAATAATAACAATTTAGATCTGATCATTCAACTTGTATGGCGTTGCGATTATACATTTTAAAATTCAAAAATTGAGTTTAAAAGTGAACAAGTAAACAGCAAGGAATGTTATTATAGAAATGAAGTGAATGAATGTTTTAACAAATATATGAATCAAATATCAGTGCTTATTGGTTTAAAATATCTTGTTTGGGGTATTCGGGTAGTCAGCTTTTGAGAACGGATCAATCGTGGTGCGGGTGTATGGATCGGACTTCATTCGCATCGCGCTATATCGAAACACACAAGATTCATCCAAAGGTAAAAGGATGAAATTAGAGTTAGCACAATTTAAGACAATTTATTAAAAACTCACTGCTGATTCCTTCAGTTGTCTGTGCACCAAATGCATTTATATACCGCTGAGGCCAAAATACCTACCGCACTGCTTTTAGGGAGCAAGTATTCGCAACTGTTCAAGCCACTTCCAGTCCCAAGAGACGTCAATGGGGACTTTACTATTGCGCAATAATGTTTGGAAATCTTCGAAAAATGGACATTTTGCTCATTTTTGTGCGTTTTTAATCATTTCTCTCAGCCATTTTTATGTTAAGTTCCGAAACGTGACCTAGACCGCTGAAATATCCCTTTTACGAATCAATGAGTCATGAATCATTTTGAAATATTGTGGATCCAAAACCCAAACCTAAACTTAACCCTAAAGTTAACCCTAAATCTAATCCTAACTCTAACCTTAACCCTAACCCTAGCGTTAGCCTAACCCTTTTTACGTCAACTCACTTACTCATGACTCTCTGTCGTGATTCAGTTTGGTCATAAACAACGATCCTCCCGAGATGTGAGTGTCTAACTAATCTAATGAACAACATACATCTTACCACTGTTTGGAGAAGTTAGACTTTCTTTCAAATACTGGGATTGGTCCTTTATAAACCTTGTACGAAGCTTTTGAAGGTTATGAGATTCAAGAGGCATTCTTGAAATTTGATCGACTTTGGTAGCATCTAACCCCAGAACATCGAAGCTCTCCTTCACCTTTGCAACATAGTTTCTGTAATCTGAGTCCCCGATTAATTCTGTGTTAGGAGCGTGAGCAAAAACTCTGTTGCGTAGTAACCGCAGTTGGTCTACAGCTATGGCTTCCTTTTTCACGTCAGACCAGTTTTCATTCACATACCCCGTATGAAAGGTGCCGTCTGGTAGCCTTGGGACATGAAAACTGGCTAAAGTCTTTACTTTACCAGTTTTGGGGTCTTTAACCGCAAAACATCTGGATCGAAGTATAGCTGCAAACAAAGCAGAGCAGTCCCATTCTTTAATGGGTGGAGGAACTGGGGTGCCTGTCTTGTTCTCCAGAGTAGCAAACTGCTGGCGCACAAGTTTTGAATTGTCCCATTTTTTGTATTTTGCTCCATACACTTCGTTCCATTTCTTGACGAACGTTTGTCGCAATCCGTCGGCAATAGCATCGCTTACTATTGCCGTAAGGCGAAAATGATTGATCTGATTAGGTGTGAATGTGCAGTTATCCGGCATTATAACTTGTAGAGGGCTTCGCTTTAGCACATCTTTTTGTTACAGTGTTTGAACATGTAAAACCTAGGAGAAAAAGCACAGAAATCCTGTTAATTACATTTGAAGGCAGAAAAAGCTTGGTGTGTAATCAGGCATGTTTAAAATACTTAAAACTTGAAGTTGTCGCAGATTAAAACTTTACATATTAGGACGTTTCGACGGCCACTGCTGCCTTCGTCTACTAAAATGATATGACGTCCTGTAGATCAATGGTAAACCTCAACAACCCTAGGCGTAGCTCAGCTAAAATGATAGGGCGTCCTCTTTGGTAAACTTCGAAACCTATATAGTTATAGGCGTAGTTCTATCACAGTTACCATTTAAATTATGTTGCAAGCTAATTTCCAAACACTATAATAAAATTTAAGATTCATAAGAGACGAATCACGAGGCAGTGCCGGTAGCCGAACGGTTTGGTGTCCAAAACTCTACACCAGTGCGCACATGCGCACATTTTTTTCCCGAAACGCCTGGATTGAAGTATAGCTGAAAACAAAGCAGAACAGTCCAATTTTTGAATGGGTGGAGGAACTGTCTCGTTCTCCAGAATACTAAACTGCTCGCGCACAAGTATTGAATTGTCCCATTCTTGGTATTTTGTTCCATACTCCTCGTTCCATTTCTTGATAAACGTTTCTCGCAATCCGTCGGCGATAGCATCGCTTACTATTGCCGTAGAGCGAAAATGATTGATCTGATTGTCTATGAATGTGAAGTTATCCAGCATTATATCTTGTAGAGGGCTTCGCTCTAGTTACGCGGTGCAAGTATATCGTTGTACGCGAGGTTCCATTTAATAAAAAGTGAAGCGCAACGATTGCACTCTGGGAGACGAGCTCAGAATGGTAAAGCCTAGGGATATGGAAAGAATAACCTTTTGCTTGGCAATACTGATTATGATTTAGTAACTCGGAAACTTACTTTCATCTCCCTCCTGTGGGCTCTTTTAATGTTTCCTAACCAGAAACAACGATAACGTTTTGATTATATACCAAATAATGACATCGATCTATCGAAAAATAGAATATTACACTGTACATCAGCACCAACATGCAAAGGCCGTTTTACACGACTTATCTAACACTCTATTTTAAAATAGATTCAAAATATAAGTTATCCAGCAACTCTTAAGATGGTCCCTGGAAAACTTTTTATAAATATTAAGAATAAATTTTATTCGTTTTTTATCCTGCATGAAAAAAAGATCACAAATAGAAACCAAGTTTGACGTTTTAAAATTTCAGTAAAAACTGCACTGTATAATCATGTTAAAAATTTCTCTTTAGTTTATGATTTATAGGCAGAGCACGTGTAAATTTATCGTGTAATGGATGAGGGGGTCATCTTGACCCCTCCCCCCTCCCTCCCCCCACTAAAAAAATAAAGGTTTTTTACAACCTAACATCTGAAGCGCTAAAGCAATTAATATCAAACACATGCAGTACCTGAATTCCAATTGATGACGTCATCACTTTTTAATTATGCAACAACAACAACAACAATTTATTTAAAACACCATTCATTTACAGGAAGCAGAACTAGAAAGATATAATGCAGGAGTAAGGTGTTTGGCTGCCTAGAATAACTATGTAAGCTAATCGAGCTAGGCAGCTCACTCA
>JAOEHT020197598.1:0-11247 GCA_025448195.2 Parazoanthus atlanticus | reverse complement strand
TTAGCACACTCTCTCTAATAAGCGCACTCTCTCTAATAAGCGCACTGTCTGCAATTAGCACACTCTCTCTAATAAGCTCACTCTCTCTAATAAGCGCACTGTCTGCAATTAGCACACTCTCTCTAATAAGCGCACTCTCTCTAATAAGCGCACTCTCTCTAATAAGCGCACTCTCTCTAACAAGCGCACTCTCTCTAATAAGCACACTCTCTCTAATAAGCGACTCTCTCTAATAAGCACACTCTCTCTAATAAGCGCACTCTCTCTAATAAGCTCACCAGTAGAGAGGTGAGGTGAAGTTTACGGCTTAAACAGATCATGCCTTCCCCGGTGTTGCATTAATTTGACCCTTTTACCAAGGCCTGCCGAGCGAATTGTAGCAACTTGACATGTCCACGATTGAATATCGTCGATTTTCGGGGTCAATTTCGAAATTTTTTATTGGCCTATTTCTTAAATACGTTGGCTACTTTCAACTTCATTGCAGAAATGAAAACTTTGGGTGTCCCTTGGGGAGCATTGTGGGTCAAAATATTTGTGGACGCTTGTTTCATGTGAAAATTCGAGCCGTTTGTGAAGGGAGTAATTGCATTTGAAGTCGCCTTCATCTCCTTCCATTCGCCAATTTACCACACTACACTACATTGCACGGAAAATGGCCTCAAATCACGATGAAACACTGTCAAAACACCATAGCAAGACAGGGAACCACACCAAGCAACGATTTATAAACTTTATTGACCGCTATGCATGTTTATTATAATTATTTCGATATTTAGTTCAAATTCTCATACAAACTCTTACAATTTCAATTCTCCATTCTTGCTTTGCTCTTGGGCTTCCTGAGGCACAACATAAAAAATCAACGCCGTTTTGTTTTGCTATTCCATTGTGATTACTTTATATCCTGAAATACATTGCTCGAAATTGAACATTTCTCTACAACTTGCATGATATCTCAAAATCGTTCACGGTTTGTTCATTGAGAGCTACACTACAGAGCATGTTTCGCTGTTCAAAAAATTCGTTCTTGAAGAGGGACCAAAACTTAAGAACTAATCAACATTTCATATGCAAAACGAATCCTTGACATTTAGTTAATAAGTTTTTAAATAACAAGTAGGTCTTCTCGGCATTTTTTTGAACAGAAAAAGAATATATAACTTGTCGAAACACCCATACCTTCTCTTAAAGGTCGATTAAAATAACTATAACAAGAATTGTATACTGTATAATTAAGTGTTTTTAAACACTAGTTATTATCCAATTAGAATTACTCCTAACCTATCGAATTAATTAGGAGAACTACTTCCATATCTGGTTCGATATCGTTGTATTTACGTTTTACCTGTGACTGAGTTTTCATGAAAAACAAAATTTTCATTATTTTCAATCATTCAAAATTATTGAGCCTTGTTTCCGTTTCTTTGCATTGAAGATCCTATAAATAGCTGCTGTCATCTTCCATCTGGTTTTAAAATTTGCTTCGTTAACAAAACAGAGCGAAGTCCCATATTTCTCATTGTTAAAAATCAAAACATGATTTACTACTGATCTTTTATTATTGAAGTATTTGCATTACTTGACTTGCCGCAAGGCTTTCGGCTGATGTTAGCCATAATGCGTAATGATTTGCCTATTTTAGCCTGAACAAGCTATTTCTGGCTTGGAAAATGCCGAAACTACAAAGATGTTAGTCACGAAAAACCAGACCTTGGTGTAGACAGTAATTGAATTCCACAAAACAGCCGTTTTAAATTTAATTTACCGATTAACTCCTGCTAGTGACAGCACAACCAAGGGGGATAAATGACCACCTAAAGTACATCAAACAGGTGTCTAGCCGGTCTTCTATTCTAAGCTATAATGCCCGGGGTCTAGGAATTGTTAGCATTGTATTGCCGAGCGCTCTGTTTTGAAAAAATAAAATAATTTATTCTAAGACTTGTTCTATTTTAGGCTTGAGAAGACAACGGAATTCCTGCAACTACTAAATTAGAGTCATTTGCCTCCTTTTAAGGAAAAAAAAAACTAGAAAAAATATTGCATTCAGTGTTTGTTAAACATTCAGACTTATGATGAGTTTGTTTGTTGTTTGTTTTAATCAAAATATTACATCACGTAATCGTAAGAAGTACAGCGATTATTCTTTATCATCCATCAGTAAGAAAAAGAAACATTGCAATACACGCTTGTTTTAATACAAACCCGATAGTTTTGAACAAGGCTCGATGTTCTTAATTTTTTGGCAAGTTCCGCCTGAAATTGTTATTAAATTGTTTTTGTTCTTGTATTTAAAATAACTGTTTTAGTTGAAAAAAATGGTGTTTTGTTGCCCGAAACAAAGCTCGAGCCTGAGATTGTTCTTAAATTTGGGCAAATCTGAACCTCGGTATTCTTATAAAATTGTTCTTATAAAGACTGAAAGCGTGTACTCAGCGATCACGTCAGTTTCGGTGTTGGCCCGTTGCATGGCATTTCCCAGTCGCTCAGCAGTATTCTAGTTATCCTCCGCCAATCACGCAGCGTTGCCATTCAGATATCAACCGATATCACAGTGATTTGCTACCTTTGCACACCCTAAAGCGCTAAAAGAGTTATAGATTTTGTGAATCTCGTGAAAAGCATTATCGAAAGACGATAGGAGATCAGTCAGTGTCAGATGTCTTGCTACTGAGTAAGCTAGAATCAGGCAGATTTCTACCGTTGTGTCCGGGGAGGTACTCTCTCACATGAGCTATATATGTATGTGCTGCGCCAAAGGTTGTAGTTTGAGCCGCTTTGGTCAAAAATGGGGTTAACCGTTAAGGTTTTGAGCATTTTGATCCGATATTGGGTCTCGTGTTCGGACGAAACTGTGGGGATGTGTCGTATGGCACATTCAGTTTTAGAGGGATGACCTGAAAATGCGTATCAATTTGAAATTTGGTAGGAAAATCCGCAGAAATGGGTTTGAATTAAAAGGGGGCAAGGGTTTATGAAGTGCCTCACACCCCCACCAAAATATTTGAGGAGCACCCCATTGGCGTTGTTTACAGTTTCAGTTCAGTGTATTTCGCCACTGTGTTACAAGTTACAGATTACATAAATAAGCATAGTAAGAAGTGAACAAAATTGTCATGAGGTAAGACCAGTTTTGATTTCTTTTGGGCGCATGGGCATGCATCCTAGAGAATTTTGGACTTCCTTAAATTACAGTCATTTCCTTTTTCTCAAGGCGCGTTCGGTTGACTGTATTCCGGAATTCGGAAGATTTCTAAGAATTAGGATGAATTAGGATGAGCTTAAACACACAGCTTGCTTTGTTTATTCCAAAAGAAGCAAACTGCCCGGTTTAAGGGATCAGAGCTCCTACTCCACGTATTCATATTCCCAAATACGGCCAATCAACCTAAACTGCAGCGGTGCAACTGTATCTATAGTGGAAAAGTTACAAACAATTCTTGTTGAAATAGTAAAAACATAGTTAAGCAATTGGAAAACATTATTGAATACTCGGGAGTCTGGATAAAATACTTTTTACTGATAAAATTTATAATGATGTATTCCCGCACGACCAAACCAGAAAAAGAGAAAGTTTATGCCCAAATTCAAACGGATAACTTTTAGATGACCGAACGTTGTGATGTTTGTTTAAAATTTCTCACATGTTTTTGAAAGTTCCCTGCTGGTAAGCTGAAGAGCAATCTCTTTTTCTCATTCTGATTTGAAATTCAGAGCTTTTCTATATAAATCACAACAAGTTGCGGCGCAGTTTGAACGTTGAAGACAAAAGGAGTTACTACGTTGGTCGTCTGGTCGTGGCGTTTGGCTTTCAGCGTGCGAAGCTAATTCGTTTTACATTTCCAACTGGGCCTCGTCGAAAACAGAGTGGGATAATCGTGCTAACGAACACTGAAACACGCAAAAGCACTGCTGTTGTGATAGAAGTTTTATCTTTACTTAATCTCATACAGGTAAATTCAGTTTTCTTTATCCCTGTCGTTGTTTTAACATTAAACTGTTAAACCGCTCATTTTCCCAGCATCACCGCATCTCTTTGCACGAGCAGCAGCATACTTCTCCTTTATCGCCACGGAAGTTTCACACTGTTTTTCAAGCAGTTCTTTCGGTAGACAAACAAAGCCACGCCATTCGTTGAGTGCTTAAAATTGTTTCTGATATCTACATTTCGGCTAACGTTGCAGGTTTATGCCCAGAGGCTTGTGTCGCTGACAAGTCCAGGTGAATCCCACACGGTTCAAACTCTGGCCAGTTCGAGTCCGCCATTGATCAACCCTTCGAGGTAAGCTGAGAGTTTTCATATTATTTCTTAACAGTATCGAGCTTGTTTGAGAGTAATATCGACACAAACTGAAGGGTCAAACTAGAGCTAAATTCAAACTTGGTATTTTAAGTCAACTTTGCAAAAGAAATACTTCTTCGGTTCATTTTTGTTAATGCGAATGAAGTATACCCTACAACGGCACTGCAACATTAAAGAGAAGTCTGGGCTATGGGCTGGGCAAAGAGAAACTTTCATCGGCCAAAATCCTGTATTCGTTAGTTTTGTGCGTGTATAAACCATCGATCGGAAGACTTAAAACCCCGGCAAGATTTCGGTTTTAGAGTGTAGAGTTGGAGAGCATACGCCAAGCGAGACTCGGTTTGGTTTCTGAAATTTAAACTAATTTGTCTCAAATTTATTCGACCAAACCAGACCAAGTAATATCACAGGGAGAATTGTATTCAATGATTTGGCTCTGCCTTTGGAGGAACCAGTGAGTTTTCAAAACAACACTACCAATTAGATAATAATTGTTAATTACAAATCTTGGAAAAATCATGATATTCAATATTAAGCACACGGCAACAAAGACTAGTAATGATAATACGTCAAATTCATTAATGAACTTAAATTGAGTACTGTTTAATACGTGCTTCTATAAGGACTGAGAGAAGAACTTGCTACGAGCTTCGGTTCAAACAATGTCCTACCCCCGCCTCTTCTAACACTAATTAAAAACGCGTTCGAAATTCGATTAGCCTGTCCATTTTTATTCTAAAATCATTCTTAATCAGTAAGCGGTAGTTAAAATGCGTAGACCTACTGTTCTGAATTAAGCTGGCCTTGTTGTTCTATTTGACTAGTTTTTAATGACGTGATAAGGTTCTATAGATGCAGCAAAGTTAGTTCTATGCTCGAAAACTGTATCAGTTTTCCCATTGGCATGGCAGAACTTTCTCCTAACATATAAGGCTATCAGTAATGGGGCTAAAAGAGATAGTTGGCAAGATATCCTCACTTTCAGTATTTGAAATACATTTATCGATGCTTTTCACTTCTTGGAATTTGTTTATGATAGTTTAAAAAGAAAAAGAAAAGCTTTGACGAACCTTGTAATTACGTTTAGATATATGTAGCCGTTACCGCGAACCCTGATGTGATAAGCGCAAAAAGGATTGACTCGATACCTAACAAACGATTACCGAAAGAAAAAAAGGAGCTCGGGTACATTTGAGTTTTACAATATTCAATAATAATACGACATTTATAATAGACTGTTGATTATTCGGTCTACCATCTGGCTCATTTAACATTTTCTGGACTATCTGTCAATGCGAAGCATTACTCCATTAGCGGCTGCTGTAGAAAGGTTTACCAAACGTTTCGTCAAACTTTGATTGATTCATATCAAAGGTACCATCTTCACAGAAAAATCGGTCTCACTAACCGAGAAAGTTTGAATTTATTACCATTCTCCTGAAACAAACCTGAAAATGTGAGGATTTTTAAAGTTTCAAGTATATCTATTAACAATATCTCACCATTCATGTTTATTCACGCAGTATATGATACCACGCAAACGACGCTTTCAGCAACCTTAATAAATTTACCTTTTTGTTTTCGATTATACGAAGCTTTTAGTTTTACTTGTTCACAGATCAACACAGTGCAGCGTGTACTTTCCTTGTTAAACCTACATTGAAGAACCGTGCGACACTTTGGAAGCATTGCAAGTACCGATAACAATTTCAACTGAGATAAGATCGTTAATTACGTCTCTGTTAGACTATCAAAGCCACATAAGCTTGAAAACGTGTTACAGTTGTTGGTAAGAACGTGCTTTGAGGAAAACGGGGTTGTCAAAGTTCAAAACTTTTAATCCCAGATGACGCAAATATGTTGTCCGCTTTTGAAATAGGAAGAACTAAAGTTTCAAAATGATTTACCCGCTTTATTAAACAACTCTTAAAGAAGAGGAACGCATTACTGATAGTTTACTTTCTAAAACTTGATACCACTAACAAGCATATAGTATAATGTATCTTCTACATAGAGAATTGAGCAAACTGCAAAACATGAACTGTATACAATTTGGCGTCTAATTAGGCCCTCCTCATTTTCAGCTCTGTCGAAGGGCTAGCGCTTGAATCGTAAGCTTTATACCCAACCTTAGGGCAAAAACATAAAATGCCAACCCACGCATTTGGCTTCCTCGCTCAGTGACGCAGAAAAACCTTTTTTTCTAAAAACTTGTCTGTCAGTGCAGGATCTAGTTGGTCGTGTCTTGGCATTGGCATTTAACGTTATTCTATGATATTACCCGACCCTGCGGTGTTTTGCGTGTGTATCACTTGTATGCGTACTCGGTCAAGCTCTTTTTAGACTACTTGGCGACAACACAATACGCTTAAGAAAACTCTACAATGCGCTGAACATTTTAATGACTATCTAACTGATACGTGAAGAGCAGACACGGACATATGAGTATGTGAGATCTTGCGCCAAAACATTCTTATAATTCCTGCCTTTAAATTTGATTTGTACCAGCGCTTTCTTCTAATCTTTTTATCGTACTTTCTTCTTTGATTTTATTGTAGTTTAGGAAAGCCATCACGAAAACTATTAAATGGGGCACCATTATAATGATGTTTATACTCGCAGAAAATATATTTTAGTAGTCAACAAAATGTGAAAGTCAGTTTTGCATCTCTTGTAATTCTCAAAAGCTAAAGGCAGTACTAAAGTCACATGACAGAATGCCACTGAGACAAAAGATATATACTATACAGTACACGTTTTTCATATCCCAGTCTGTCAACTCAGAACATACTGAGGGTTTTATTAACGCTGTGCATAAAGAATCGTTAGGCCTTTGACTTTTCTAGAACTACGAAAGATACTTTATAATAATTAACCGATAAAAAATACGAACTGAGCGGACAAGCCATGTGGTCATTTAACGCATCGCCTTTGAATTCGAGTTGTTCAAAAATTAGCAACGAGAACTCAAAGTACAGTAGTACATTCCCCCTCACAATAATCACATATTTGAACATTTTCACGTCCCGCATTCATCCGAGTGTACATTGCTCGTTTGATTTTGGACGCTACCATGACCTTGGACGGCCGGCTATTTTTCCCCATCACTTGAGATGTATTTTTATAATTTAACCTTCAAACCATTAGAAGGTCTTCAAAAACTGAAAAAGCGCTCCCTCGATTTCTTGTAGACTAAATAATCTCTATATATGCCATGTCACTTGTCTTTTTACGACCGAGCTGCATACACTGTTGACATATCTCTTACACTAATAAAGTCGGATGGAAGCACAAAAATATAAAGATCGCAGAGCTGTTCCGTAAAGAAGCAGCTGCCACTACACTGACCTATCGAGCTGAAGAAACAACAAGGTATTTATCAGGTCAGTGTATACACTCACAAAATTCTCATTGCTTGTTCTGTTCGTGAACAGAGATGTACAGATTACAACTGAGCATGCCTCAATTAAAAATCGTGATAATAGAAGACCTAAGTAAACACGTAAACACTTGAGATAAGCATAACATAAGCAATCATTGTGATTTGATTTGGAAAAAAGTTTCTTTAGAAATCTCTTTCGTTCGCAAGTTTTCCATTGCTACTAAGAGTGTGTTAATGCCGACATGCCATAATTTAGAACGAGTAACTGTTTCAAAAGTCTGTTTAAGCATGTTTCTCTTCCATGTCTGCTCAATGACTTTAACATAACGATCTTCAAAACATTAATACAAAGATAACAAAACATGTCCTTTAGAATGAAAACATTTATCGAGTGGACGATAATGTCTACGAAACATGCCACAGACGTATGTGTAGTGGTCACAGGTTTTTCTGTTTCCTAAGTACTTCAAGCAACCTTTGCATTCTTTGTTGATTGCATAGTTTCCGTTTAATGTAACAAGACCAAAGTAAACTATATATTAAGGTGTATAATCATGTTAATGAAGAAATATTCAGTCTTATACAGCAAGCCTTGCTCTATCTGTTTTACACAATCTTTTGTAAAGCAATTAGTTGCATGACCTATCTTCTAAAATTGAAAGAGTGTACTTGAGAACGAGTTTCTATAAATAAACAAGCAGTGTCGTTCGACTGTACTTAAAAAGGATATGTCAGTATAAAAGCTTTTCAATGACACAGACCAAGTTCGATGTACTTCAAAGATTGCCGACTTTCCAAAATTTCTGTTTTTCTGTTGCCAGCTTTCTCAAAGTCCTTCTTCGCGGCTTTTGTGTTGGCTATTCCTGTTGACTCTCTTGGTACACTCAGCGGAGGCTTGCTCGCGCTCTGCAAAAATTCACGTACATAAACTCGTCTTGATAATTTTTAAGAGAACTTTACAAAACCTTTGAAGTATAAATGTAATTGTTGCCACACAAATAAATAAATATTAAGGGGGCGCAAAAGAAAAATAATGACTCGGATTGCCGCCATTATGGACATTATTTTTATGCTGGGGGTTTTAGATTACATATATAAGTCTTTGATGCACAGAAAAAAAGTTGACTGATGACGTGTCGTTAGGTGTGGTTGTTGCATGACGTAATCACTTGCCATCTCTGGCCCCGCATGTTCAAAAACTGCATAGCTCGAACCAGCGGGAAAGCGCTCCACCCTTTGATCAACCGGGGACCAGAGCTTTGTAGCGAACATTGTAGTATTCAATAAAAGATTAGACTTTTTAAATCAGCTTATCTGATAGTATGCAGCAATAACGGAGCCGGGTTGAAATACTCAGTACGTACGTTATATACCAGAGGCACACTGCGTCTATTTGGCGGCTTGAAGGAGACTTGAATTGATTAATAAAACGTTTTTCCTTTGTACACTGGTTGTTTCGTTACGTTTAGAATTAGAACAACAAATGCATGCCAACCTTTCAGTTGATACTAATGCTGATGCTAAGAAGAGCCGCCGGGATGGAGATTTGTAGTATCAGAAAGTTTCGATAGTCCCAAACCAAAGTTTCTTCCACAAACCCGGGAATAAAAGAATCACTGTCAAACTTATGGGTAGAAGTGGTAAAAACTACCTTTTCAACGAACGGGCATAAAACGGAACAAAACAACAAAGCAGATTAGAACAGAGCAGAACAGAACAGAACAGAACAGAACAGAACAGAGCAGAGCAGAGCAGAACAGAACAGAACAGAACAGAACAGAACAGAGCAGAGCAGAGCAGAACAGAACAGAACAGAAGAGTAAAATGAAAATTTCGCGTTTGGTTTTCAGCAGTTTGTTTTGGGTGCTATTTTTACGCCAATACTGAAGAATAACCATACTATACTATGTCTTTTGTGGTATGGCTTTGAAAATATTTTAAACTATTTTTTGTCGTCATTACTTCTTCTAAAAATAAATTAGAAAACGTTAGCTTAAATCAACTACAAACCTACGATCCAAAATGTTTAATCTATATTTATATCACGCCAGACTGAGTCAGTTAGGTTATGATTAACTCCTTATAAAATGTCTTTCATCAAAGCTTAATCCCCTGCTTAGAGTTATTTACTTATCGAACCAACTGAGTACTTGTTTAAAAGATTACCTTTAATAGAATGCACACAGGACGTGTGTGCTTTAGAATATCACAGATAAACTCACTGAGCGACCTTGTGACAACTCCGTGTTTCCAAACTTGGACAATAATTCATATTCTTCAGTGACCGTATATAGGTGAAATTTTACCGTACAGGTGAGCATTTATTCACACTCGTTCAAGATTACTTTGCATATACCGATATAAATTAGTTTTATTACTTGCAAAACATCAACTTTAGGGATCTGCTGATCGCGATTTCTCTTGTGCGAGACAAGCAAAAGACCAGTTCATCAACATATCACAGTTGGGGCAGCTCAGCGTTAATGACAAGGAAGTCAATCCCAAACTCAAAATACACTAAAACTTGCCACATTTGGCATCCAAAAGCACCGGCATAATTTCTGTTATCAAAATTACGAAAAGCAATGAAGAAATGTCAGCATTATCTACACTGAAACACCGAAGCCAAGTTGATACCTTTTAGGACTCGACTACAGATTTCTCTGTTTCAGCTTTTAATACATTCTTTACATTTTCCTAATTACAATAATGTTCACTTCGACAATTCATCCAAGTAAAACGTCGTTACGATATATCAAAGTTGTCAAATAGGGCCTTAAATTACACTCCAATTAAGTTTTAACAGAACTTAGTTTAAATTAAGGCAAAGCAAAAGTCTAGAAGAGGAGCGTTTAGCAAAGTTTGTCCTCCGTTGTTTTTTGGTATAAGATCTTTAGCTCCCTTACACATATACAATTGAAGAAACATATGTAACGCAAAACTAAAGTGTAAAATGCCGTTGAATCCTGTCTAAATATATTAATTGAGGAGCTTTTTCCAGTAATAAACATGCAGATTTATCATTTGCAGAACATATTTTATCAGTATTTAGAAACTTCCGTTCGGTCTCTAATCTGCGCAAATACAACACCGAAACATTTCACGGTGTAGTTTAAAGCCTGGAGTTAATACTGGACCATGGCCACGTCACGTACGCTACTAAATTCTAGTCTTTAACTGTATTAAAGTTGTTGATTATCTTCCACAGGTTACGAACTTCTAAGTAAACATCTCAATAAACTGTAATTCAGTGTCTGCAATAGAATCTCTTTAGTCAGGTTTTGCTAAAGATAAACACTGCCGACTAGATGTTTTTCCGGCTCCACTTGATCTATTACTGAAAGAAAAACTGATAGCAAAACTGATGTTATGTAGCGCAGATTATTAAAACTTATTAGTCGTTTTGCAATTTAATTATGAAAATGCTAGCACTAATGATGGCCGATGATTGTTTTTTTAGACATTAGTCAATTTAATATAAAGGCGAAATTACCCTTGGAAATAAGAAGAGACTGCCAGACCATAACCTCTTTCAAGAATAAAGTTAGAAAGCTTAATA
>JAOEHT020197531.1:0-11247 GCA_025448195.2 Parazoanthus atlanticus | reverse complement strand
TAATGATAATGATAATGATAATGATAATGATAATGATAATGATAATGATAATGATAATGATAATAATAATAATAATATGGCTAAAACTTTTTTGCTGTTATAAAACAAACGTTCCGGTCAACTTGACCTGATGATGGTCAAGTTGACCGAAAACGTTTGTTTTATAACAGAAAAAAGTTTTAGCCATATTTTTAATATTTTATAATGGAGAATTTAATTTCAAAATAATAATGATAATAATAATAATAATAATAATAATAATAATAATGAAAGATCTTTTAAGAGGAAGCTTCCGTCACTACGAGTGATTTTCAGGAAGGTCCTCTACATGTACAACACAAAATATAATTTTAAAAATATATAACAAATAAATAAATATATATATATATATATATATAATTAAAAAGAATAAATAAATAATTAACAAATGAATAAACAGACAAATAAACAAACAAATAAATAACTAACTAAATATATAAGTAGAAATTAGAAACAATAAGTAAGAAACAAATCAACAAACAGACAAATAAATAAACAAACAAACAAACAAACAAACTGATAAATAATAAAAAATATAAAGACAAACTATACAAATATTATACGATTTAACTAGTGCATAGAATTACTAAATTATCTGTCAGTTTTTAGTTACTCTTATTACCGTTTCAAAAAGAAAGACAATAAATAAAGAAAAATAAGGAAGTAAATACACTAATCGATGCCGGATGACACGAAAGTACTTTCTCTTGGCCTCGCTTCGCGCACTCGGTGTTCCCACGCCCTGAATTATTCTCCGCCCGACTGACCGCCCCTAGGTCTCCAAGGATGGTAAAACAGGAAATTCAACAATTTTGATAAATTGGGTCAAGACCAGCTTAGCAATTAGTGAAAATAGAGCTTCCATCATGTTTTGCGATCTGGGTATTTATTGCGATTTTCATGGGTCACCTTAATTTATATGGCTGTATATGGTAAAGCCATCACTATGAAAAATAAGATACATGTGATAATTAATGCAACCAAACTAAACATAACATACATAATCTAAAACACAATAACAAGAATAAAAATAAGAATAAGAATAACAGTTGATATGTTCTTACATGTATATGTTTTTGTCGAAGCGCTGAAAGTAACGAACTTTGGGCGTACTAAAGTTCATTTAGAAACGCATTTGTTTCTGCTTGTTTCAAACTTTCGGGTTAATAAAGTATAAACTGTTAATAAAGTTTATGATACAACAGAGCACTTTGCGTCGCGAGAGTGTTAAATCTGGCCTGTCTGACTCTTTTGAGCTTTATGCATAACCCCTAAACATTTTGGCTTTTTAAAGAAACATCGAGGTTAAGAAAATAATGTTGAGGACACCACTGACTATTCACATTTTCACACATGATTGCGGGAAATACTTTTCTAAACATTTAAATTGTTGTTTCAATGCATATCATGATAATAATTGTAGACTCACACTCGCTCTTGCACCACATGGAAACCCACACCTACACAATCCAATAACAAGAATATGAATAGTTACCTTAAGTAGTTCTTCCGATACCTTCAATGATTGATCACCAAACACGTTCCGTATAGAAACAAGGAGAAGTAAGGCGTTAACTAAAGATTGTATTATGACATGCCGCCTCCTCCCACCTTACAAGGATTACTTTTCTTTCTACTTTACATTTAATATGATTAACAAAAGTAGAACCGCTGTTCTTAACAGTGATGACTGACATAGAAAGCTCAATCACCTCATACGCACGGGTGTTCAAATGCACATAAAGACAGACAGACGCACACACACACACACACACAGATAAAGAACTAGATACAGATAGATGTGCAAACAAACACAACCTACACAATCGCATGCGTTACACAAAATTAAGCAACAGACTCTGAAATCCAGTTCAACAACAACAGTTTATTGTTAAAAAGGTTTTAGATTTGATTGCTTTCTAAAACAACTATCGAGTGTCAAGGGCCGATACATCACTAGCTACTTCAAAAGACAACGGAAATGGGACGGATTGATCAAGAGTTTTCGCCCACTTTTCGTCCACGTTTTCTCACTCTGTGTTTGAGGTGCTATCTCAGTGCTGCGATAAACCTCGAGTAATTTGAGCTTTTTAACTGGTTTTAAACTTTTTAAACTTTAATAAAATTGCTGTACAATAACGATATACAACGTCAAAAGTTGCACTTTCAAATCATGAGTTTCAAAGCAATGTAATTCTAACTTCGATATTGGATACTCAGTTGATAAAAAGAACCCCCCCCCCCGACATATGTTGGCCTCTGTAATTTGAGTTTAGATGTTGTCTCTTACATGCTTTGTTCTGGCAGACGAATTGGTTTCTAAGAACAAGCAAAAAGACACCGAGGCTCAGATTTGCCAAAATTAAAAGAACAAGTTAGCAACCGATTCACAGGCTAAAGCTCAGACAATTGGAAATATTTGAAAACATTCAGTTTTTGAATATATTCGCGCGATTTTAAACATTTTTGAACAGAATGAGTGGAAAATGTTTCTAAGTCAATTTTATTTTATTTTCCGAAAAGTGACTCAGTATGCTGGAGTACCCCTTTAAAGTAATCGCTCTTGTTTTATCACCGGCCACGTCTATTCACAGACGTAGATTAGAAAAACCTTTATATTTAGATAAACCCGCACGTGATTGTCATCAGCATCAACCAATGAAACAAAACAACTCTCAGTTAAGCAAGTCTCTCATAGCATAATCATTCATATCACATGCCACTGCGCACGTGCAGAAGAATTTTGGGGCTCTATGATTGGTCCTCTGTTTTTAAGGAAGTCTTGTGACTACCCGAGGAGTTCCTTATGGCAGTGAACGATTGCCTTTAACTCGCCTTCTATTTATAAATAGAAAAACATGCAATAAAATTATGAACGCTTTAAAACAAATATTTAAAGAAACAAAAAGTGTGCTAAAGATTTGATTATAGACGTTACTACACCAAGTTCAAACTATGGTAACAGAAAAGGGAAAAAATATACCAAGAGTAGTTTGTGCTAATCTCCTGAAACTTACTTGGAACTCATAAGCTCACACAGTACATGTACAGTAACTGATACGTCAACACGTTCACGTTCGTATTTTATACTAAGATATGGTGGTATGATACAAACACTTGGAGAAAATTTAAGAAAGTACCAAAAAAAATATTCTTGCTTTCTAAGTCCGAAAAAGGACATAGTGGTGCAAAGATACTCTGTACCTTGATGAACATGCCACCACCTCCAACAGCAAAAGCAAAAGCATATACACTCCGTACAAGATTAATAGCCAAACATGTTAAAAACATTGCCAAGGAAACAATGTCAAATGCTGCAAGTGAAATAAGAATTGCTCAAAATGCTGGTGAAAATGATTTAATTAACTGTGCTGTCTCGTGTGATGGCACATGGAAAAAGGGAGGTTATAGGCTCGGTATCTAGCGGCTGTTCGGGGATGAGCCCGCGTTCTCCCCGAAAGTCTTTCGGGGGGAGAACGCGGGCTCATCCCCGAACAGCGACTGGATACCGAGCCCAGGGAATTCATCGCAGAATGGTTGCATAATTGTCATGTCGATTGATTGAGGAAAAGTCTTGGATGCTGAACCGATGTCGAAATTTTGTAAACAATGTCAATGTCATTGCCACTTAGATAAAGGTAGTGAGGAATGCTATAGGTGGAGGGCAGACCACAATAACATGGAAAGCCAATTATAAAGGTTCCGCCCTGCCATGGAGTCAGAGGGTGCTGACGCATTTTCAGAAGGTCTATTTCTTCTCACAAACTTAGATATGCAGAGCTGTATGGAGATGGTGGCCGTGAAAGCCACAAGCAGGTAAGGAATGTGTACTCCGAATATGGAATCGAAATGTATTGTACATGTACAAAATTGGGTTGACACCGCTCTCTGAAAGCTAAAGGAACTCCTGGCTTGGGTGGAAGGGGAAAACTAACTGATGCCACGATAGATAAACTTCAAAACTAATATAGTATGGCCATCCGCTCCAATATTGGAGATCTGAAAGGAATGAAAAAAGATATTCATGCTAGTATATTCCACTTTGCTTTGAATGAGAATCGCCCTCTTCATAGCCACTGCCCTGAAGGACCTTCCAGCTGGTGCCGTTTTCGGAAAGACAAAGACAATTATAAACATGGCCCTGGACTGCCCTTCAATGTTATTGCAAAAGTCAAACCAGTGTACCAAGGGCTAAGTGAAGCGTAACTTCTCGTAAAATGTCTCCATGGGAAAGCGCAAAACTAGAATGAGGCCATAAAATAGATGGTTGGCAGCGAATTCCTAAGGAAATTTTTGTTGGAATTGAAATTCTGGAGTTTGGCTTATTTGATGCAATCAGCCACTTCAACATTGGAGCAACAGCTGCATTGCTACTACTTAAAACATTATTTAGGTATTCCCCTCAGGAAAGTACCCTGAGGAGGGCTGCACCTCTATGGACCAAGACCATATTCGTCTTGCAGGGGACAAAGAGACTGATGAACAAAAACGAAGGAGAAAGGTTCTGAGGAAGGAAAAAGAAAGAAGAAAAAACAACAACAAGTGACATATTCAACAGGAGAATTTTAATGGTCTTTGGCTGTATATAACTTGGATCAGATGGTTTGAAAACTAAACTATAACTGAAAGTCAATTTTTCTAACATAGCACATTTTGGCTCAACGAGAAATAGCTTAACATTCGTTTCAAGACCTATTTAAAATAGTTTGCTGAAATGTTCTCTAGTAAATCTTCAATAAATCTGCTATGATATGAAGCTAAAAATCACAACAGTTTGAAATATTCAGGTCATAAAATAACAGTTTTTCATCAAAAGTGTACCAAAATTTGTTAGTTAGAAACAACGTAATTTTTTTCAAGTTTAAAAATATGTAGTATAGCTATTTTAAGTTCGTATCACAGTACTATCTTCTGACTACAATACATTTACATTTCAGGGGCAAAAGTTTTTTCCTTTCAGAGTAATTAATGTTGGCGTAACTGCTTTAAAATGGTGGTCAGAGGGGTGTGGTCAAGTTTAAATGGCAACCGTTAAAGTCAATAACACTGTCAAACAATTTTTCTCACGAACTTGCTTATATTTAATATTGTTTCAAACCAATATCTTATGTATCATAGCACCATTCAAGAAAGTAGGATGCATGCATACGATTAACTTTCACATAGATAAGAGGCATGGGAAAATATAGAAAAGAGCTAAGCTAAGTAGTTAGTTAGTCAGTCAGTCAGTCAGTCAATCAGTCAGTCAGTCAGTCAGTCAGTCAGTTAGTTAATCAGTCAGTTAGTTAGTTAGTCAGTCAGTCAGTTAGTTAGTTAGTCAGTCAGTTAGTTAGTCAGTCAGTCAGTTGGTTGGTTGGTTATTTATTTATTTATTTATTTAGTTAGTTAGTTAGTTAGTTAGTTAGTTAGTTAGTTAGTTAGTTAGTTAGTTAGTTAGTTAGTTAGTTAGTTAGTTAATACCTACTGATATATCAGACAGATTTCCTGCAGAAAACGTGGCGTATGAATGTACTGGTTCACTTGCTTCAGCCAAAAACAAGTGATTTGGCATGATCAAAACAAACCAGGAAAAACCACACAACTGGGACAGGTTTTGCTGCAGTTCAGTTATTTTGAGTTGTTTGGGTATTGGTGTTCATCTCACCGTTTATCAAGACTATCATCAGGTTTTTGACAAAACCTTGATGACGATTGAAGATCAATTTGCTATTAAATAACTGGAAAGTTGTTATTACAGCCTCCGCGCTTGATGTGTCTGAACACAGTTTTTGGTTCTAAGGTGGAGGTTATCTTCAAAACCAAACAGCTTTATCAAACAATCTTGGTTGCAGTCAAAAATTGCTCACAAGAAAATAGTCTTACGCCTATATCAATGGGGGAAACATGTTACCATGGAAAATAACATCAATCACGTGTGTCTCCTAATACGAAACGTTATCTTATGTTTATTCACAACCCTATGACCTATCGATAACTTTTTCAAAACCTTAAAGCAAAACTAGTATAATTATTTTCATTGTTTCAAGTGATATGAACACATTCTGATAAACAATACTTAAAATGATCCAAAACTTTGTTAGAACTTTGTTCTAGTTTGACAGATTTTTCTTTTCTTCATACCTGTATCTCTCTTTTATCAAAAAATTATCAAGCAATTTTGCAAAAAAAATATTGTGCCAAGCCTTGTAAATCTGTACTCACTGACACATGCCTTGGTATTGTTTTCTGAAACACTTTACAAGAAAGCTGCTGACATTTAAACACGTAACCTAAAAGTGCACGTAACTGTTAATTATAAATTTACCTATTGATTGTTCTTACCTTGGATCTAAGCTCTGAATGCAAACGCTGGCATTCGTCGATCAAAACCGGTAACTTTAGGATTTTACCATGTTCGCTTAATGCTGCCACACTAGAGCGAACATTACCAAGAAATCGTAACATGTCTCTGGGTTGTTCCACAATGTCTGGGGCCTTCCTTAGAACTGAAACTGCAGCAAGAGCAATGCATTTGCTTTCTTCAATTTCCATAGTGTTCCTGATAACGTCCTGAACAAGTTTATGGATGCCAAAGACCTTGTTCGTAGAATCATGACTAAAGAGAGAGTACCTTGTTAAGGTGTGCAAAATATCTTTCGGACCAAGACTAGATCGACATTTCTCTTTGAATTCTTTATAAGCATCGTTTATTTCTGGTTTCCCAACGTTAATAACTTCAACAGGTACTGCATCGGATGCCAACAATGCAGCGATTTTCATCATTGTTTCTGCAGCACGACATTTTTCGCGAATATTTTCAATGTTCATTAACCACGTAGTTTTGACCGAAAGGCGCTGTACGCTTTCAGAACTTACGGCTTGTGCTGATTCCTTCGTTAAAATATCACTCTTAACACGCTGATATTCATCAAGATAAGATTCAAAGCTGCATTCCACATCAGAGATGTATGCTGCTGCCTGAGTGAGGGCTAATGGCAAACACCCAATTTCTTGGGCCAATTCGCGTGCTTCTTTCCTTGTCTTTTCTTCCGTGTCTGCATCCTTTATTTTGCAGCTGTTGATCAAAAACGTTGTTGCTTCTTCTGGGTCCAGGCAGTCCAAAGTCCTTACGTCAGGATGATGTTGCGTGATACTCTTTTTAACTTGTTTCTCACTTTGGCGGGACGTCAGAAGAATGTTTCCCTTCGTTCCCTGCCAAGGCCATTTAAGAATCTCTCTTAAAGAATCTGGACATCGACGGTCATCCAACTCATCAGCGTTATCAAGGATAAGTAACCAAGAAGATTCTTGTTTGCGAAGATGGGCCAAGAAAGAGCAGAGACGCTCTTGGTTAGAAGCCCTGGATAAATTTTCACTATTTAGCTGTGGAGAAAGGATTTGATTCACAGACTTCTCAATGTTGACTTCACTCTCTGCATTTATCCAAAAGATGCCTCCTGGGAACCGAGTTTGATGTTTGCAGCCGAACTCAACAGCAAGTGATGTCTTACCATTGCCCCCAAGACCACTGATGACACAGCAGGTACAACCAGTTGATTTCTCACCATCGTGCGACTTCTTGATGAAACTCTCCTCAAGCCATTTGAGTTCCTTCTCGCGACCAGTGAAAGATTGGATTTTGTGTGGAAAGTTATTAAAAACCTCCGTCTTTTGTGCTTTTTCCTTTTCTAAAATTCAAGATATGAAAGATATGAAATTTTAGAACACAGAGAAATCCTGGTATTTCGCTAAAATTTGTATATATAAAAAAATCGTTAACTAAGACACCGTAAATGTAATTAAACAAAATGAAATCACCAAATTCATTAAAACTTTGAGAGAATGGGTAATGTCTGTTTCTTGAAGCAATGCCAAAACTATGTGAATATGTAACAATACGATGTTAAGGTAAAAATGAGTTTGATGGTTTCATTGCTGAGCGCCTGAGCCTTCCTGTGAGTGCACGCAGCCGTTGATGTCGACCAAAGGTTTCATTTAGTTGTGTTTGGAGTCTTGTTTTAACACTTTAAGTTTTTTAAAAGTTCAACAGATAAATATTTAAATCAGTAGTAATCAAAGTTTTGCAAACCCTGTTTTTTGTGTATTTTTTGCCTTTTGCAAAGATTTTGGCGGTGGGAAATTTTATAACGAAGACACAACATAATTCTTTACTGGTGTCTTCTCATTGGTTGATACATTGGTGTACAAATACAACGTTTTTTAAACATTACAGTTATTTAAAGGGTTACCAGGGGCCTAACATAATTTATTGTCTATAATTGTGTCGAGGTAGCGATCTTTTTATTTTCAAAAAATTCATAATCATACTTTGATGTCAGTTTCGTCAGTATTTTGGGGAGACATATTAATAGTAAGGACTGACTGTTCGCATCTATGAGTAGTTGCTGTAAATTGTTGTATTCACTTATGTTTCAATCCGTTGCTTTGTTATATCATCATCAAACTCACACTGAATTAGAAAACGTTTTTCGTCTTCTTTTTATAAGTGCAGAAAAGGCAATTCCCTCCCACTTCTTTACCTGGTGAGGGTTGGGGTATAGGGCGGAAAGCAGGGTGCAAAGTAAGGGCCTAAAACTTTCATTTTCGCTTCCGGAGATATCAAAAAATGGTTGTACATTAATATAAGGTCTTAATTGAAAATTGTGGGCTGCTTAGTTTTTGGCCTACAAATCTAAAGTCTCTTCCCGCTGTTTGTAATTTGTAGGCACCCTGGAATGTGAACCAAGGTCCAAATAAGTCTATGACGCATAATGCTTTCAATTGGTGCATGTACAAATGCTTGCATCAGCAGCTTCCCAGGGCACCTTCTGGGGCTTCAGACAAACGTACTCAAATGGAGCCACAAATTCCAAACACATGACTTTTGTTGACCAATCCAGGTCTTAATTAGACTGTAATATCGGGATGTGGGGAAGTAGATTACAGAGTTGACATGTATACGTAATGTTTAGAGATGAGTTTGTGAAATATGGTTTTGATCAAGGTAGCGGAAAGTAGCCGAGGTGTGGGCGAAAAAAGGAAAAGTATGCCAACATCTTGCAAGAGAAATTGTTTTGTCAACTCTTTTTTGCGGTATTGTCTCACGCCTTGGTCCAGCAGCTTCACCTGAAACTCTGAGGTGTAGATACTCGGCATTTTTAGTTTGACACACAGTTTAAATACTTCCAGAATGTTGTCCGTAAGTTTTGAGTGGCATTTATATTGTACCTTCATTAGAAAATCAAAATGGAGCACAGGATCCGAATTCCTCGTAAAGTTGAATTAGTTTGGAGAAGCACAACTTGAGGTGACGGGAAACTGAGTTATCTAATTCCGCTACGCAGAGTTGTCCGTAAACCTGTAGAAACTGGATTAGTTCCAGAATAAAAACTAACAACGCATTTTATAGTGACATGCATACACAACTGATTATGTACTGATAACAATTCAACCGTTAAATTTTACAGACAAGATTCAAATTTTGAAGATACGATTATTAGCGTGACTGCTAAAGATCTATGAACATTGATTTCAAAACAAAAGTCATGTGCGTGCATTTTGTGGTTTCATTTGAGGCATTTGACTGTAAGTTCAAGGATTTGCACTGTACTCAGTAACTTACTCTCAAAACTGTGTCAGCAGTGACAGCAGTCAGGCATGTGTTGCGGAAGGAAGATGCATTGCCCAGTTTCGAAGGTTGAGAAGAGCAAAAAAAATATTTATATATATGACTGCATTTACCAAAAGGTACCTACTAAAGTTGGACAAAAATGGCCTCATTTTCTCATAAAATCACCTAACTTCAAACCGCCGTAACTTTGGTTTGCCTGCTCCAAAATTGATGCGTTTTTTAAAGACGGAGAATTTCAAGATCTTTCATTTTATCGGCGTAACAGTTTTTTCTAATCGATTTTATTTTGCTCGAAAACCGCAGTTGAATTGTAGGGTGATTTGAACAGCCTTTTCCGGTTATTTCAGTTAACCTATAACGTTTTATTTAAAATACGCGACTTTCACCTATCCTTTCCTGTCTAGATCGATTCGCAGACATGCACCTTCGCAACTCCCTGGATTTCGCTTCGTTGTAAAATGTCTAGAATATTTTCGATATTCAAATTTTGAATATATTCTTGAAATGCCCGGTCTTTTAACAAAAGCGCATCAATTTTGGAGCAGGCAAATCAAAGTTCCAGAATGAGTTTAGATATACGTAGCAGTATCTATATGTAACTCGTTCCACAGCTGCACAAAAACCCTTGGGAATGTGAAAATGAATGCACGTATAACTGTAGAATGACACTGACAGCTCGCAAACTTGTCAAGGTGACCTCTCTTCATCATACCTTTTTTTATTTTTTAAAAGGAAGCTTGTTAAGAAGCCGTCAGGCTTATAAAGGATACAAGCTCCCTGTATAATACACAATTTTACAAATTAATGGCCCATTCACACATTTCTGTATCTATACTAAATTATGTAGCAGGGGAATGGGGGCAACATTTATCAAGTGCAGCTGGATGTGAAAGAATAAAATAAGAAACCATTTTAAGGTAGCAACACTCACCAATTGCTCCTTTGTCAATTGAAGTCTTGATTTCATCGACAGAGGACTTTAAAGTCTGCATCTCCTCTTTAACTGCAAAACGAAGGTTCAACCTTTTTTTCAGATATTCTCGTTTATTAGGCATTCTCTTTGTTACGACTGAAGAGGTCGGTTCAAAAACGGCCTAAGTTCAAAATTCCATACTTTCATGCAATGCTACAGTAGCCATTGGACAGATATTGTAGTCAACACATTCAGTTCTTGTAATCCAAGTTGAATTTCCACCCAAACAATGCCAAGCGACTTAATATTTGACTACCAAAGAACATCATTCCAAAATGACAAGAAAAGCCTGCATGTAACTTAAGTAGCAAATTCAGTACCGTAAAAATCCCAAATTAACCCCCCACCCCACCTCCCTATTAATATGCCAATCTACTTGCTAACAAAAATAACATTCTGGTTCAGTTGTTATACGCCCCCTGGATATAAGGACCCACATGTACGCCCCTATAATGTATTGCGGTTATTACGGTCCATTTCTAATTTGTTTCTTGTTTCCTTATAAATACCACAATTTGAAATCGAAAGTTAGGATGCTATAATTCATAGGGAGCTTCAATAAATACTTTTAATCATATTTATGTCATGATATGTTATTTGTAATGTATTTCTTAAATAGCATTTG
>JAOEHT020197460.1:0-11248 GCA_025448195.2 Parazoanthus atlanticus | reverse complement strand
CCACACACACACACACACACTTGAAATAACGTTAGCATCCGTAATTTATTTTTAATTAGGTCCTCAGTTAATTTAGCTATGATGTCATGTGACTCATAGATCCGCCATCTTGAATTTTATGGCCGCCGCAGTCTTGGATTCTTTGACTTCAGAAAATGCCCTTAATGGATTTAAAAATTGTTAAAAATATCAGAAATAGTCTTAGCTCAGCTGCATCTTTGATTTCAATGGAAACCCATGCTAAGTTAATATCTTGGGGGGAAAGCTATCCTCTTGAAAAAAAGTGTCAATCAGGAATCCAGTTGCTATTGACAAAGGAGAGCTGCGTAGTTACAAAATTTAATTAAAATATCCCGTAGACACATCTTAGGAAAGTCAGAAATTTTAATGCAGCTAGCCCTTATTTGTGCGAAAATAGTATTAGAATGTGTCTTAGTGCGCCAGGCCGATGCCCCGCCCCTAAACTAATGCCATATTAACAGTGACCTGCACCAAGCATATCATGTCATGTACATGGCAACATAGCTTTGCTGACGTCTTGAAGATCAGCATGCTAATATTACTAAATAAGCCAGTTTTTCTGCATGTTTGACAAGTATAAAGTACAAAAGTAGCTTAGCTGATCGAAATATTCTAAATAGAGTCGAGTTTGAAGCACGTGAAGGTAACTATTTTTAGGTTGCAATTTTTTTGTCATAAGTATTTCTCCAATTCTCCATAGTGATACCATTTAAGGGCCCATGTTAATGAGCTCTATCAGTACATTGCTAGATTATTAGTATGCATTGTCAACCATTTTTCAGCGCTGTTTTTGGCTTCATAATTAAAGTGCACATATGTTGCGCTATCAAAAAAGGTCGAGCAATGATTTATCAGGATTGACCCAGGTCAACACTTACTCTGTGGATCATTTCTTATCGGATGATATTGTATTCCCTACGTCTAAAGGGTTATGTTCTGGATTTTTCATACAACGAAAGGCGCTCGCATGACTTGCCCGAATACGACAAAAAAAACGCATAAAAGAACCTCCATTTGATCAGGCTAACCTCAACTGGTTCGTATAAACTATATGATAACTGAAATTTATATGGTTATTCTTACTTGTATTCCTAAATTTCTTATAATTAGAGTTACGACTATGTAGTATGCATGTATGATTTCTCATTTTTGCCTTCGGCTCTACGTATACGTTGGTTTTTAGTGAATGCAAGTATTCTTCCACGAGATATCTTCCCACCCAGAGATTCTGTATATTCCTACTCAGTGATTGTCTGTCTGGGATTCCTTTCCAAATCAAATGCAAGTGCAGATTCTGAGAGGATACTTCTAATGAAGCTACATTCTTAAGTATTCCGCCTAAAAAGTTAGCTTGAGTATAGCTATGTCAACACTTTACAATTTTATAGGGCGCATAGAACACCTCCGTGCAAATAACTAACTGAGCCTGAGGTCAAAAGAAATATGTTGCATGCCAACCAAACGTGCCCTTAACCTTTCATGCTATTTTTTGTCGAAAATACTTTGAGACTTAGAGATAAAGATTAGAGACTAATTTCCTGCTCCGATGTAATTATACTTAGTAGTAAATATTTCTTCAAATCATTGCAAGGTAAGCTTTTTATCTTAACCTTTCAATTGACAATGTGGGCGGCATTTACAATTTTCAATTTTGACAAGTGCATTGGACAAAACCCAAAATTCCATGCACTTATCAGTCTTGAGCTGTTTTGTCTGTGTTTATGATTATGCAACGAACCATTAAATAGCCCGTATTGGCTCAGTTTGCGGTTTACTGACTTTTATCTTCGTTCTTTTTTAGAGTAGAGACGAACTGCTAGAGCTTGGGAACCAAGTTGAAGTGTAAGAGTCTGTATATTTGTGGTAAGTACATTTCACGTATCACAAAAATAAGCCACTACCGTCACTATTATACGCACCGACCAAAATCCAAAAGGTTTCAACCCATTCGGTTTAGAAATGCTACGCCCAAAACACCGATCACCATGCAGCAATCGACGACGGAGTTTTCAACACAGGGAGCCCAACTCTATAGAAAAATTGATGTTTCAACCGGCGCGTTATTTTCTGTAAAAGAAACCTTCAGATGAAGTTGTTCAGTTTTTTCAGTGTAAAAGAATGATTTAGCAACAGATGCATAAATCTGTTTTGTATGCCTGTCTCTTGCAGCCCACAACTGTCACGACACAAAGCTAACAAAACGCCCACGGCATCAAACCAATTCTCACGAAACAAATCTATTGAAGATGTTCGGTAATTTCAAATGTTTGTATCGGCTCGCTTGTACCATTGCATATTAGGGAAGCAAGAATGTTCGCAATTAAACTGGTTCAAGTTGGGTTAGTATTGCCACTTATAATTATATCACAGGCAGCCCAAACTTAGAGTTGCTAGTTATTCTGTAAAGCGATCTGGATTGAGTCGATTTTGTAAGACTTTGTGTGGGAATAAATATTGTTTTCCTGAAATCTTTAACATTTGGTGCAAATAGCACAAATAAAGCTTCCTTACCCCAGCTGTTTCTTCCTTGTGTCTTCTTTGTATATTCTGGGGCCATTAGAGGCGATTTGGAGGCGATTTTCATTGCGGGTTCCCCCACTAACAAATGAAAATCGCCTCCAAATCGCATCTAATGAACCCAGAATGCACACGGAAGACACAGGGAAGCAACAACTATGGGGTAAAAAAAGCTTTATTTGTGTCATTTGCACCTAATATTAACGATTTCATCAAAACAATATTTATTCCCGTATAAAGTCTTATTATGAAATCAACTCACTCATTGATATCGCTCTGCCAGTCCAATAAATCACTCTGTTGCCCGTGATTATATAGAACTTTGATCAATTTTAAAGCAATTAATAAAATCAATAAAGCCTGAAGGCGTTTTGTAAACAAAAGACTTTCAGCGCTGCTGTGTTGAGCATGAAAACTGCTTATAAAATCAGTTTTGGTCCGCTCAAGGCGAAGTCGATGAATTTGGCATGATTTTGAGAAACCTTCTGAACTATTTTGGAAGCCGAGAGACGTTATCGGTTATGGTCCGATACACTGACAACCATGGTATTTTTGAAAGTGGAGGGATCGGTTGAGTGTCTTAATACAGTGAATATTAACAACTAAACAAGAGTAAAAATAACTGAATACTTTAGTGGTTTCGCTCCATGAAACTAAAATACGCTGAAGACATGGCAAATACGCGTCAAGTGAACCTACGGTGTCTGTATCAACTCAAATCTGGACAAGCTAAAACAAATTCTTAAGAAGATTTACAGAAGTAACTCAAACACTTACTACCCAAGTCTGTTTTTGTTACAAGCCGACGATCCCTTCGGCTGTCAACTTTAAAATATCGAATAAATTTGGGGTGGAAACATATTTAGTTGGATAATTTCGCTATTTTTCTAGCAGTTCTCATTTGCATTTTGAAAACAAATTTTTTGGTAAATTGATGGTTGTTGCTAGTGAGATCTCCTTTGCCTATTTCTTCTCATCAGTCCTTCTCCTTGTATTCCTTTTCCCTCTTTCTTTTCTTTTTCTCCTTGTCCCTCTCCTCTGCCTTCTCCTCTTTATCCGTTTCAGTCCGTTTCCTTCTCTTTTCCCTCTATTTTCTTCTTCTCCTTTGGCTCCTCCTTCACCCTTCCCCTCTCCCCTCCTCTTTTTCTTTCTCCTCTTCCTCCTCCTTCAACTCCTTCCGCTTCCTCCTCTTCCTGCCTTTCCTCCTCCTTCTCCTCCTCCTCCTCCTCCTCCTCCTCCTCCTCCTCCTCCTTTTCCTCCTTCACCTCCTTCTCCTCCTCCTCTTTCTCTCATCCTTCTCCTTCACCTCCTCTTCCTTCTCCTCTTCTACATCCTCCTTTTCCTCCTCCTCCTCTTTCTGTCCTCCTCCTCCCGGCTTCACCTCCTGTTCCTTCTCCTCCTCCTCTTCCTCCACATCCTTCTTCTTTATCTCTTTTCTTTTGCCGATTCTTCATTCTATTAACCGTTTGAAAAAAATAGAAGCCCTACAAGATGTCGGTTACATGTACGAATGGCCTTCACTTTCTTCATTTAACCAATTCTCATCAATGCAAAACGCAGTGTATTTTTGCTGGAAATTATTTTTGTTGAGGATAACCTGAAGATGATATATATTTCAATTTCATTATGAGTTTCATTATAAGTGAAATGAAGTTTTCAGTTTCATCACTTTGCATATTGCATATTGTATATTGTAATCGTTTGATATTCAGAGAAGCTTTTAAAGTCACACTTCCTTCCACGAATTTCATACTATATTTTAGAAGTAACTTGTAAGTGTAAATTAACAGTAAATTGATCTAAGCGGAAATGATAACTGCCGACCGGACGAATTGTAAAAGTGGTCTTTATACAGTGTAAAAACAGATGGGAGTTTCGCTTAGTTTTTATTTAGTGAAATTTAGACAAAAAAAGTCCTCCTATGAAAGACAAGTTTTGACGGAGAAGTCCAGTGCCATAGGTATTAATGAACATATTATGAACTGAATGTGCTCAAAGAACCAATCTGAACAACAGTCACTCTCAACTTTGTCAACTGTAAAGACGATTTTTATTTTAAAAGCAAGCACTTAATTGTCCTGTTGAACCGCTCCGCAAACATAAAAATATATTATAATGCAAAAATCACTCCCGCAGATAATTTAATGTTATTGTAATTGTAATGATCCTTGTTTTGTAAAAGGATTCTAAAACGCCCTTAAATGATGAATATAATAGAATGAGCGACCTCACCGCATCCCTTGTAATAAGAGTGTCTAAAGTAGAAGGCCAAAAGAAAAAAAAACATAAGTCACCAAGCTCTGAGATTTTCCCAGATCTGACCAGTAGATGTCGGAGAGAAATCTCTTGATGACAGACTTTTCTACTACAAAGAAATCTGGACACGAAAATATCTAAACGAATCGATCATAGAGCATGTTGGGAGTTTAGTTAATCGTTTAGTCAGTTAAAAGGTATGTAGTACTAGTAAGTTATTCTATGTAGATCATCTTAGTTTTAAAGTTTCTTCCCAATTCTACCTGATATGATGAGGCAGAGCTTGTGTGTTATCATCTTACAAAACGTGTTTCAGTAGTGTTTTTAAAACTAAAAGTCAATGTTCACTATTGCGATGTATACTGATTCGTTATAAAAACGTTCTAGTCTTCGCAAATATGGGCATCAAACGTTCCATTCACATATATAATAAATAGAAAAAATCCAGCCTGTATGGTCGCATGACTAAAAAGATTAAAATGTAATAAATATATGAGATGGGACGAGCCCCGATATAATCAACACATTTGAAGTAATTCACTCGGTCCCTTAGCACTTCGTTATAGCGAGGTTTCACTGAAGCATGCTTTGTTACGCTCTTCAGGTTTTAGAATATTTCATAAAGCATGACATGAAGCTGGATTATCTTTATACAGTTTGACTATAACGAAATATATTATGTCTATGTAACTAATACGATATTATTTTAATTACTATATGTATACAATACAGTCTCATTTTGTTGGCAGCAAAACATAATTTTTTTTCCAGACTGTACCATATAAAATAGAACGAAAATGATTCGCCTCGTGCAAAGATATATTTATAAACTCGTTTTTGAAAACGCTTTTAAAAAGCGGTGTGTACAATAGCAGTCTGTCTGTAGTTCGTCATTGTAAATTGAGAAAATCAATTCTATTGTTAAAAGAAAAGAAAAACTGCAAAACAAAAGAGCTTTTAAAAGTTGTAAATATTAAAAAGCGGTTTATAACTAAACGTTTTGATATTACTTTTGAGTTTTGCGGCAAGAATATTTTAACTCGGAAAACCACTATATAAACTATCTGGTTTTTGTTCTTGAGTTAGAAACGGTTAATGTTACTTGTTTGTAGTTTGAGAGAATTTAGAATTTTCCAGGAAAATGGACTGTTTTATTAGTATTGACAGGAAATCTACTAATGAGCACATTTTATCCGGTTGTGATAAAACTCAATAAAGCTCTTTATTGTTTACTTCTTGTTTGCATGTTCAGAAACATTTCAATAAAACCAATATGGCAAAACCGCTATCTGATCTTTCGGGCAGAAAGACCACGTCGACCAAGAATTTGGCAGAGAAGTTTGTGTTCGTCACACCTCGTTTCCAACTGACCGGCATTGATGGCAGGCTCATAAAGAAAGTCGTCATACATAGCTATATATACATCTGTTCAGTCACTTTCTCTAATTCTTTCTTTCCTTTCCTCTTCTTACATCAACCATTTAAAGCATCTCTCAAAAATGTTCAGCAAACAGTTACCAAAATTATATTACAAACAGAATATCTTTCAAGAAACAAAAGTTAAGAACTGAATACACTCTTTTTTTATAAGAACGTCTAATTTTGGAGCTGAGGCTGAGTGTTGTTTTAACAATATTTAAAAATATTTTGGGAATTTCAGCCTCAAATGTTCTTAAAACGTTCTTGTATATATCAGTTAGAACACGTAGTGGGATGTAAATGTCCACTAGCACAAACTAGCTGGAAGCGGAAATTAGCAGCATGTGTACCAAATACTTTTGCTCTGTCAGGCCTGACACTGTTTGTCTAAAGATATATTCCCTGCAGGGATTTCCATTTGTTATACAATGTACATGCAGTCAATTTTACATGCAATGAACATTAGCTGTAACACGTAAATTTAGCTAGTTGGTTTGCAGAAAAGAAACAAATAACAGTGAAGAAATAAATTATTTCCATGAATTTGTACTCTGTCCGAAAAAAGTTCTTCTCCTCAGCCTCAGGTATGTTCTTAGTATGTTCTTAAATTTTGCGCAAATCTCAGCTTCAATTTTCTTATAAAAAAGGTTCTTATAAAAAGAAGAGTGTATAAAATGATAATAAATTGTTATCAAAACTTCAAGTTTATGAGAATAAACGTTTTCGACTATTGTGTTATGAGAATAGTCGAGAACGTTTGTTTTTGTAAGCCTAAAGTTTTTATAACAATTTGTTACCATTACTTTGGCGAATTATATCAAAACAAAAAAAATTAACTGAAAACTCAAGATAAACAGTACTAGATCATGCAAAAGTGCCACTGCAGAGCGTGTTAATTACCAGTGCTACTTTGCAAACATTTTATAAACATTCAAGAACCTGAGAGCTTTGTTTTAATAAGTCTTGTCCCTGCTGTCGTGAGTGACACACATCCTTTAGCTACAGGTGTTAGCCGTTTTGACTGGTAATGTTGGCTCCTATGTCACAGGTTTGATTGTCTTGTCAGCGTTTCATGCTGGTACATGTAAAATAATAAACGATATTCTTTTGTTAACTTTATATATGAATGATTGTATTTGATCGTAGAAACGGTATATTAAAAGTGTGAATTTTTTGCTAGGCTCATTCTTAGTGGTGGCAGTTCGATGATGTTCGCAAGTGCGAAGAAAAGGTTTCTTTTTTATTAATTCAGTAGAGAAAGAAAATACAAAATTTAACTTTTGAGTTCCAAGAAGGCATCGTCGTGGAATCATATGTGAAAACATGGTTGAAATGTTAAAGTTGTAATCATTGTGTCTATATTTTGCAGATAATTACCGTACAGAAGATCAGGAATTTATAGGAAGAAATGGACTCGATAACTGTGAACTCGTCAAACGTAACCCAAGCAACAGACAGTGCGCCCTTTCTCGTGGTTCAACTCACGTGTTTCGCCATCATTGCTGCAATCGCCACCATTGCAAATATGACAGTGTTTGCACGAATTGTCCGTCGAGGAGCCAACAGAATCAGTGATATTTTAATTCTAAACTTGGTTAGCAGTGATGCTGCAGTAGGCGTTTTTAGTATACCTCTGGATATTGCCGAAAGACTCTCAGACAGCTGGCCATTCGGTGGATTTCTGTGTAATATGATATGGCCGTTGCAGACTGTCTTGATGTCTGTTACAGTTGTGACACTACTATTTATGAGCATCGAAAGACATCGAGCCATCGCGACGCCCTTTAAACCCAAACCTTCTGGCAAACGAGTGATCGGCCTTGTGATCGGAATATGGCTGTTCAGTGTAATTATCGCTACACCATACGCGTCTATATTACGATACAAAGACGGGTGGTGTTCTGAATTCTGGCCAGCTAATTCCTCTACAAAAATCTACACTGTCGCAATGTTTGTGATTTTGTACGTGATACCGCTGTCAGTAATCACCGCAGTCTATTCAGCGATCGGAGTTTTCCTTCGCAAACACACATACAAAATAATACGGGTAACATCTGTGAGCAGCAGAGACAATCCGCAGCACATTAAAGCTATGGCGCAAAGGCGGCACAGACGAAATGTAAGAATCATGAAGGTGTTTGTAGCAGGCGTGGTGGCATTTGCTATCTGCCAACTACCTACCCACGTAATTTGGCTCTGGTCTGAACTTGGTAACGGTTGGAAGTGGGCGTACTTTGATGACGTGAAGACCCTGTGCAATGTCCTGACATATCTTAACAGTGCCATAGACCCGTTTATTTTTGGCAGCTTGGACATTCGATGTTTTTCTTGTATAAAGCTTTGTGGTTTGCGAAATTACTGCAAAGACAGGAGTGCTTCAGAAGGCGAAAACACACAAATGTTGACCAACTCGAAAAAGATAAGTGGCTCTTGCGTCAGTTGTGACACCACACGCTGGAGAAGCAACCCCAAACAGCACAGTGTTGAATCAACGGTCTAACTGGCATAGTGTTGAATCAACAATCTAACCGGAAGCAAAATGTTGAATCAACGGTCTAACCAAAAGCATAGTGTTGAAACAAGCAGTGTGTTGAACCAACTGTCTAACCGGAAGCATAGTGTTGAACCAACTGTCTAGCCGGAAGCATGGTGTTGAACCAACTGTCTAACCGGAAGCACAGTATTGAATCAACGGTCTAACCGGAAATAAAGTGTTGAATCAGCGGTCTAACTAAAAGCATAGTGTTGAATCAACGGTCTAACCGGAAGTATGGAGTTGAATCAACGGTCTAACCGGAAGTATAGAGTTGAATCAGCGGTCTAACCAAAAGCATAGTGTTGAATCAACGGTCTAACCGGAAATATGGAGTTGAATCAACGGTCTAACAAATAGCGTGGTGTTGAGTCAATACAGTAAAAACCCGCATATAAGAACCTAGATTTTAAGAACCTGTTGGACTAAGATTTTCCATTATGTGATTTCACATTTTTGCAATGATTTCATACATTTGCACTGCGATTTGTAATTAACTACACTTTTCTCGGCCAATGAGAATGTAGACATTTTTGCTACTGTATGATTACTACCAGAAACGAGTGGCTTTTTTCTTAAGAAAATAAGAACCCATCTAAGAACCTAACTAGCCCAATGTCACAGTAAACACCACTTATATGAGAACCTTTTTAGGCTAACTTGGAAAAATCTAAGTTCTTATACGCGGGTTTTTGCTGTAGTCTAACCGGAAGCATAGTGTTGAATCAACCGTTTAACCAAAGGCAAAATGTTGAATCAACGGTCTAACCGGAAGCATAATCAATGTTGAAGGCTAACGGTTTAACCAAAGGCATAATGTTGAACCAACGATCTAAACGAAATTGAGCAACCTGACAGACACTGAGGAAGATTCCCTCTGGAGTTAAGTTGCTCCATAAAAACACAAAAAGGACACCAACGAATACACTCAGATGAATATCAAACGACTACAAGGCAAAGCGTAATTCTTATACAGTGGATTGAAAGCGCGGCTGGACGGCTCTAATGAAGATCGTATTCTCATCTCCGAAAATCTAACTCAATTTTCCGGAAGATATTTTCACGATTATTTCATATTTATTTCATCTCTTTTCTTACAATGTATATACATTTACATTCATACATATATTATATCTAAAGAAAGGAGATAGGGCACTGTACAGTAAAACTAATGGTGTGCCCTTTAAGTAGTCTACAGATAATATGGCAGGAGAGGAAGAGATGGATCATAAATTATGCAGAATACCGGTAAATGATCAGCAATCTTATACGCTATGCTTCCGCTAGTGCAGGAGGTTACAAAATTTGTGTGAATATGGTCGATACAAATTTGTGTATTTTCAGTAGTTCTTGCAGCTTCGAAGATTAAGAGGCTAAAACCTTCACGATTATCGGCAATCTATGTTTTGCACTGTTTTTCATAACACAATCTCTGCTGTGCCCGTCCAGCCTCGCTTTCAATCCAAGATGGCGGAAGAGTGTAAAAAATGTATTGCGTTTTAAAGATACCCTGAGGAATACCTTAAACACGGAGCGATCCAATATGTCAAGAATCTCGGCATGTCAATCATGAATATCCATGCGGTGCGCGATTGGTTGGCAGGCAATGAAAATTAATCGAGCGTACTCTTTTCGTGCGAGGCTTCTTGATTGCTACAAAGTTTTGTTTTGCTCGATGAAATTTGGACAAACTTGGCGGGTGAAAAGTTACTGAATACTAGTCCAGTTCAAATCGCTGCCGAAGTTAAGCCAGCGGATTGGTGTTTTATGTAGAGTTAAACAATTTTGCCAATTGTAACTGTCTGTAAAACTTCACAGGCCTTTAAAAATACACCGGCTATAGAAGAAGGAATGGGGACGAGGAATAATTTTCTTTGATTATCATAGTTTGCACGTGATCCCTGCAAAGATCATAATTTGAAAACATATATATGCTATACCAAAAACCTTTGTAGTTGCATGACAAATAAAGTTCTTGGGAAAAACTACGCAGGTTAAAGTCGAAATTAAATGTTTATTTGAACATAATAAATCCGCAGAACCCAACAAAGAAGCGATACAAGCTCTCATCTACCAACTGAATCTCCATTTCTTTATTGTCAAACCATTGCAGGACCTGGAAATTTCAGGCGGAGCCTTGCCTTTTTATGGGAACATTTCGTGTTTAAATACACAATAGTTGGAGGTGCACTAGCAGACAGAAGAAGCGCTGCTATCTGAAAGAGAAAATTTTAACCAACGCGCCACTTATGACGTTCCTTAGGTGGCACTAACGTCTACGTGAAACATTCTTTAACGTGTATATAAACATGCATACTTCATTTATAGTGGGGTGGTATACTTAGCTTGCAAACTAATTTCCAGGTAGTCCACTGGATAAAATTCAGTATCATCAGTATCAATGTAAACGGTAAATGGTAAGACAAGATAGCGCTAGATCAGAAGGGCCAAAAGGAGGTCGAGCCCAAACTCGTGCCCATTCTTCATGGTTCAAATTTTTAC
>JAOEHT020197383.1:0-11249 GCA_025448195.2 Parazoanthus atlanticus | reverse complement strand
GTATTCGTAGTTGCCGCTGATTACAATGACTACAGACTCGTTTTTACAGCGTTAGCCTCGACTTGATGTTAAATATTAAAAAATTCCAATGTAGATATGAGCTATTTACAACTCTGTGTACTGTTGAAGGCTCGGACTTCTAATCGTTCTCGCTGGTATTTATGTATATTCAACGCCAAGTCGAGGCTAACTCTGTAGAAATGAGTCTGTGGTCATTGCAATCAGCGGTGACTGGGAGCACGAAACTCGGGACTATTGTCAGAAATGAAAAGAGCAAGTCGCCATGCATTTTAACCATGTTTTTAAACATTTAACCAGTGTCACAGTTCTTGAGATAAATCGCTCAAATTTTTGCTGAACTATGAAATAAAATGGGTAATTTCGCTGCTGATAGCTCGACAAACTTAAGTTTTGTTTTTAGACGACACTTGCAGTGCAGAACTAAAACGAAATTTGCCAGATTGCTTCTGTCAGAATTTCCTGATATTCTACGACATTTTCAGTTTCGTCGGCGCCGAAGGGACAGTTTTATAGTCTTGAGTCTGATTATGTCATCACTAGTTGGTTTACTGTTACGGTTACCACTCCTTTTTTTCATAAGAACGTCTATTTCTTGGGGTTCTTATAAAAATGGTGCTTTTTAAGAAAAAGACTGTATCACATTTTCAGTGAAACAGCTCAATTTCCATGTAACGAACTGTACCTTTTCAAAACTGTCCACCGTTGCCGCAAGTCTTGGAATCAGCCACTTATTTTGGTTTCGGCGTTTTATCGAATTTTAAAATCTCTTATACTTGTACTTTTTGTTGATATTAAGGTCTATTAAAAAACCACGAGGCATACTAATTTATTAACAGGAAGATCAGTGAAGTTCAAATCTCAAGGGAGTGATTGTTAATACTCCTTTCTTCGAGTTTCCGCTTTATTTATTTCTTGGAAAAGATGGAACTTCTTGTTATCCGACAATTTCCATCCTTGGAAACCAGACAAGGTTTTGGTTTGCTTTAAACTAATGTCTCCGTTGAAAAATAATAGTATCGTGGAGTACAGTTTTTGTTGTATACTAGTGGCAAGGCGTTCCTTCGCATCATTTAGAGAATATCCAAATTGTTGTGTCACGTTTTGACTGTATTGTGACAATTGGACAGTCCGAAAAACCCTCCAGTTCCAATGCTTTTTGACCGGAAGGTCGCGTCGCCGGTCTGGGTACACCACGGTGTGTCGTGTAGTTGGAGCCTTCACTAAAGGATGGCAAATTACGTCAGGTTTTAAGGTAACTTCTTCCCCCGTAAACAGGAAGTGTTGTTAAGGTGTGTGTGTGGGTGAAGAAATGCATTAAAGATGTGGTATAGGAGTAGGACACTAAACGTGTGTGAAATTGCACACTTTGCCACCCACATCTCAACTGAAGCAACGCTTTTGTTTGCATGCAGTATTATTAATATGCTACAAGTCTGTAGCTAGTTTTCCACATAAAATGTGATCAACTTCAGTTTTGACAGCTTTAAATCATAGCAGTTGGGTAAAACTAAATCCGTAGAGGCCACAACAAAACAAATGCAGAGTTGATGGTGAGTAAATCAAGCTTACAATTCCGTCTTCTCCCCTCGTGTAGTAGATCGCTCGTTTCGTCACACTAGGAATTTATGCAACGTGTCGATAGAGCTGCTATTTGCGATAAATATTTAACAAAGTTCACAGTCAAACTATTCAACAACTTTTAGGGAAGTTTTTGTAGGAGACTGCATGTAGAAAAAAATTAACTTTTGACAAGAAAAGGAATTGCGAAGACTTTAAACTGTGATATCAATATTCCGAGATATTGATGTTTGAAAAAGTTGAATCAATAAAAACCGCGCTCTAGTTACAGCTTGAAAAACCTTTAAAAATTTCAATAAGTGCGTGTCTTTAGCTGATTCGGTTTGTTAACAGAATCAAGTAGGCACGCTGGCGAGTTCATCTCTCGTTTTATCGCCGGTTCATTCATCAGTCATTTTTGTGTGGCAAAACCAACGTGGTCTTCTTATAATCGGTAATGTATGCAAATCCCCATAGTCACCATGAAATTTTCACTTCCTTGACAATCAGAAAACTCTTTCAATTACGTTTGTAACCGACTTCTTTTGCTCTGCCCTTTGGGCGTCAAAAATGTTCTCTCCTGATTTTAAAGCTAGAAGCGCAGTAGTTTTTTAACAATCACTGATAACTGACAAATACACAGGAAGTCCTAATGGTAGACCTAAATTGAAAGCCGACATATAAATAATGTATCCGCCACTGCGCAGTCGGTGAAAAACCCCCGCAATGCTACAGCCTGGAAGGAAGTTTAATTCAGTCCGGGAAGAGAATTATGTCGGTTGTGATATGCTAAACAAGTTCAAGTTTTGCCCGTAATTATGCTAAACTTGACTAAAGAGAAATATTTCTGGCCACGGAAATATCTTGTAAAGATAAAAGGTGCTCGGGAATTAATTATTATGATTTTCAATTATCTAAGCACTATTTAACATATTTTGTATAACTAGCTATATGACAGAGACGGTGTCAAAAAAATTTCATTTTTTGTCGAGACCCGGAACAGAAAGCCCGTTCGCTTTGTCATGCCGTTCACACTCGCTCTTTTTTGTAAGAACAACTTTATAAGAACAGTGAGGCTCAGATCGCCTAAACAAGAACTATCTGAGGCTGGAAAGACTCGAAGCCATAACAAGACTCGGAGCCAAAACAATGACAATGTTTCAAGACGCATTATTGAAATTCATTAGCCGTATTTGAATCTTGTTGCCACGGCTCGAAAGCCAGGAGTGAGGTTGTGTTCATTTACAGTTTTCTTTTCATACCACAGCAATACTTTTGATTATAGGAATAAGAACAATTTAAGAACAATTTGAGGCTGCAAATGGCCAAAACTTTAAGAACAACGAGCGGGAAGATTTGAAGGCGAGTAAGCCATTTTACCTAATTACCGAGCAACGCACCCGGAATTTATCAAACTGATAGGCGATTATACCCGGAAAGAAGTTTACCACACAAAGACGAAGAATAAGCTATTTTGAGAATCATGACATGAAAGTAATGAATATAACATTTGATCATTTTCTTTTATAACTCTAAAATGTTGAATTGTCTTGTCAAACGTCGCAGTCTCAAATCGTTTATTATCGTGATGCGTATTATAATAACGGAGGAAAAAGCCGACATTTATCATGGTTCGTGGCCAGCTAAAATTTTCTCTAATTCAGGGTATTATAGTATACATGTATTTCACGTAGAAGTTATTTTCGTTAACTCGATATTTTACCTCAAAAATTGCAAATAGTATATGGTACAATTGTTATGTTACACTTGAATAATTGACATGAAATATTTCTGAGTGACATCACGAAAATTCTGAAAACATGCACAAGTCACTGATTTTATTACGTGTAAACGACGTCATCATTGTAGTATTCGCTAATAAATAAAATGTACGGTTTTATTAAAGATGCCGTACTTGCTTTTAAAACTTTTTTATTTGACGGAAAACTTGAAAAATATTTTAAAAGCAAAATGTTGGTGTTATTGAACAAAATACTTGAACTATTTGGAAACGCCGACATGAATTTAGACCTAGCAGACACTCTGGTGATCTCATATTGCGTGAGACTGAGTTACAGATTCTATCCAATCTTGAATTGTTTTAGCCAATTTTGCGTGTCTAAACCGTTTTATCCATTTTTAGTTTTTATACTTATGCTCCATATTTCTATTTTATCGAGCTTTCTCTTAACGGAGTGAACAGCTTTTCACTTTTTGTATATATCGAGATTTTCATATTCTTAACTGATTTTCGTAATTTACTCAATTCAGAATTATTTTTTAGTAATGTATCTATCTTGATCACTCAAAATCTTTCAAAGAACATTCGTTGTTAGAAAAACGGCATTCACGCATTGAAAGCGTTGAGAACATTTCTTGACGGCCGCAATTTTGAATTCCGTGACGCCGCCATTTTGAATTTCGTGACATCCGCCAGCTCACGCCACAGGGACCACAGATTGCCGACTTTCTCAAGTACAGAAGAATAAAACTTCAAGTGAAAGATTGTATTTGCACTCGTCTCATTTTTTCTTCCTTCGAAGCAAAATGTTTTTTTGTCGTTAGACCTCAACTTAGGCATCATTCTTGTCTGCACGACTGTTTTTGTAAATGGTCGATTTTTTGTACGCGATAGCCAATTTTCAAAAGCGAAACGTGATTTGTATGCCACTTGTCTATGGAACTCTAAACAGCTGTGGCCGACGGCACTGCTTTGACATGCAACAGCGATGAAAACCGACTTCCCGGATTCAGTGTTTTCTGGATCTCTTTTTTTCATCTTCATTTCGTTTTACTATTTTATTGTTTGGAGTAGTACAATGGACCGAACTGCAGACCGCAGTTATGAAGCCAAGCTAATAACGGAACAATTTGTATATTTCCACGTTCACGTTCTCAACAGAAGATAACCCTTTTCTTTTAGAACTCATAGGTGGCCAGCTTGTTGCATCATCACGTGCAGTTTTAACTACTTATTAACCGAGAGTGAGGTCTGTATGGGAAATATCAAACTGAGGCCTTGCTGTATTGACCGAGCGATAGCGAGGTCAATGCGTCAAGGGCGAAGTTTGATATTTCTCGAAAAGACCGAACGTTCGTGGTTAAAAAGTATTTTATTTATATGACATTTTTTTTCTAAAAACGTCAATAACACCAATATTTGCTTCGCACATCCGGTTATGCGCGCGCTTAGGTCTTTAACAATAATCCATGACAATAATCCGTAATATTGCTCGTGGGCATTACGGGGGATCCAGACGGCTCAAGAACCAATCAGAACGCGCGAAGTATCTTTGTCATATGATATATATTGTTATATTTCTCTCGTGCTGTACAACTTCGGAAATGTTTATATCACAGTCTATAGACACTCGCGGCTGTTTTGTAGATGGTAAACTATTAACACAACCATTCTCTTTGATTAAGATCGCAAAAGGTGTCCGAAAATTTTGATAAAGAGTTTTAACGACAATTTGAATACTTTAAAACATTGTTGCAACTTTTTATCCAGAACATTTTCAACGTTTTAAATCTTTAATTATGCATGCTGTATTGTACTGTATTGTATTTTATTATATTATATGGCAAAGATACTTCGCGCGTTCTGATTGGTTCTTGAGCGGTCTGGATCCCCCGTAATGCCCACGGGCTGTGCCTATGCTGTGCTGTGCTGTGCTGTGCTGTGCTGTGCTGTGCTGTGCTGTGCTGTGCTGTGCAGTGCAGTGCTGTGCTGTGCTGTGCTGTTCTGTGCTGTGCTGTGCTGTGCTGTGCAGTGCTGTGCTGTGATGTGATGTGATGTGCTGTGCTGTGCTGTGATGTGATGTGCTGTGCTTTGCTGCACTGCACTGCTCTGTATTGTGCATTGTGTTGTAATGTAGTACATTGTATTAAATTGTGTTACACTGTATTGTATTGTATTGTTGTGGCTTTCTTTTCCCTCCACACTTCAATATCAACACGTACTTAAATAAACGTGGTTTTCTAATTTTATAAACAACAAGATAAGTGCATTTTCACGGATATCTAGTAAATATGATTTCATCTTTTGCTTATAATTTATTTAGTTTAACCTAAGTAATTAACATATAATGTTATTGACTGTTTAGCTGACTTGAGGGGGACTGTAATTTATTGCGGGAGCGCGGTACAATGCCAGCAGTTTTGGGAAAAGTAAAATTGTTTATATTTTAAGCCGCTCTGAAACGTCTACTGTGACTGTAAATCACCGAAAAGATCAGTTGTATAATCTCTAATAGCTGGAATTAATATGACTATCAGATGCTTGGCCATTAAAATGCAATTTTTGTTTCCTGCGCACATAATTTGCGTGGTTCAATAAGTGTTTTTTTTTCAGTTGAAATATCAGCACAAGCTGCATTTACACTCGCCTAAAAATCATCCTTTTTCAAAGTCTGGAACAAATGTATTATTCTTAGACTGTGAACAACACTATCTTAATTCAGTTCCTTTTTTTGCTAAAGCCGGGAGAAAAAAGAAATTAAAATTGATGCAGAGGCGTTTAACTGAGTTGCAATGACTGGCATAAATTTCTCTAAAAGTTGATAGATAAATTTTTACATTTCTTGCTTTTGCTTATTATAGCTTTAAAATATGATAACGAACAAATTTACTTGATTATTTTCTTGGAGAACTCGCGAGCTGGAAAAATTATGCTGTTTTGCTTAAATTCCGCTTGTTTTCTTGTGTAATATACTTCCTGTGTGTTGCCACATAACTAGTTATTAAATTCGGGGAAAACCCCAATTTCAGCAAGTTAAATAACTTCCACCTGTTAATCAACTAAACTTATTCATCGGACGTACGAATTCGCTTAACTTTATTTGAAATTGCCGATGTTGACAGAAGTATATTGACGCAATAATGATTCGAGTTTTCTTTAAAATTTGTGTCGATGTTTTTTGCAGTTATTTAAAAGTGCATCGTGAATGAACACTATTAGAAATCAGATCGACTTCCTGCCTGGTGATGCACACCTCCTATTTCGGAAGTTTTCATTACCTGTTCAAGTTTACAACTGAGCATGCGTATTGGGACTGACCGGAAACCTTTCATCAGGCATCCTTCAGATGGTCGGTAAAGCTAGACTTGATCGTCATGACTGATCCCACCAGTATGTGCCCACATAGTTTGTTATGGTTTTATTACCATTTTAAATTGCGAAAAACATTTTGCTACTGATCTTCGTAGAACAGACACCTGCAACACGTGTTACAGTGTTTTGAATGCATGCACCTACTGTGTATAAAACTAGTCCGGTAATAGTGACTATTGAAAGCTATAAAGTCTTCTAAAGCACTCATGAAAATGATCAAACTTGTACAAAATAATTGATGTGGAATAAACTCGGGAATAACAAAGAGTGGCCGGGTCTGGTCGCAAACTGCTTAGCTATTTGACTTGCAGATGTCTTTTTTGTTGGTCAGCAAACAGTGAATTTGCAATTCAGTGTTCAAGTGACTTGAAAAGCTGCGAAGGTTGTACTTGCGTATCTTCAAACGTTGGCTTTCCTTATAAAGAGAGATATCGTCGAACCAGTCAGTGCGAAACATTTTAACTTGTTTTGCCGTTGTTAACATGCAGTATATCTGATGTTCTAGTTTACGAACTACCAGCATCTATTTAATTGCGGTCTCAACGAAAAAACCTAAACACAGCGAAAATTGAAGATACTTCGAATGACGAACAAAGCAAGAAGCCTCAGCAAATTGTTTTTGAAATATCATTTTTTTCTTTTATAGATTTTATTAATTTGCTCATCCCGACCGTGTTGGCTTGCAACAGGAGCTGTGTTGAAAACAGATTTGTCACGGTCACGTTCCGGGAAATGGGCGATCAGAAACTCGCCCTTTTGATTTCATTTGGGGTGGCTTCCATGTGCTTGGAATTCCAAAACTTATTATAACTACATTTCTGAGAACTAGCTTGAGCACCAAAATACAAAACAAAAAGTTAAAAGTCTCAACAAGTAAAGGGACGATGTTTTTTATACTGCATTTTATTGTATTCTTTAACTAAAGTATTGTTCCCAGCCGTTGTAGTTGATTACCAGGCATCAGCAACTCGTTCGTAAGGTCCCCCTATCAAGTAAGTCGCAAATCCATGTGATATTTGGGACATTATACGCGAGCCTTGAAAAATGAAAGAGGTTTCGAGGTCGAAGAACCTTTCGGCTCCTCCGAACTTACTTCTTTTTAAGGAATTGCCAAGAACGTAAGCAACATTAATTGTGTCCAATTTTGAAGTTGCCGAGTTATTTTTTTCCGGTTTTTGGAGTTTTCCCAGCCTCAAAACTGACGTCAGAAAACTCCCCCAAGAATGTCGACTATCTCCGCGAGGGGAGTGGGCACAACTGATACGTGACGTCACAAACGTGCGTTGCTTTATTAAAGATCAGTTTAGAACCTCTCCAACGCTAATAACTGGCATGAATCTGAATGGAGGAACCCACAACATGCAGTACTAACAACATCAGTCTGCGTATCACCAAAAAAGGTGCCAAGTTGTGCCCCGCAACTTGCACATCTGTGCAGTTATTCAGTTCGTGGCTGGACCGGAACAACGGTTTGTGCTGCCTGTCAAGATCAAATAATAACAAACAAGAGATTGTGTAATAAATTCGTTTAAGGAGCCGATTCTTTTGAAGCACATTGGCTAGTTCGCGTTGGCGGATGAAGTCAGGACCGCATTTTTGTATCATAAAGCTAATGGGGGTGTTTGTTATCACGTTTCGATCGTTGACCTTCATCAGAAAAGAAATCTAAAGATATGAACGATGATGTAATGTTTTTATTACTTGCAAATTTTTAAATTCCTCAGTCAACGTTATTTAATCAGCATTCATTTCGTCTTTCACATATCGGAGCTGGTTGAGTGAATGAACGCCGCCAGTGAGTTATGAGAATATGTGGATGAAAATTGCGTAACAATCGGCAGTACGAATATATTTGGAGATATACATATACGGTAAGGTGCGTAAGCTAGGAGTTTTATATCTCTTGCAAAAAAACAGCTGTCCCGTGCTCACTTTCATAGCTCCGTGTATGCATGGTAAGGATTAAAAAGAGCTCCTAATAGCAGTCGGACAAAGTGCGATTGAATCGTGCGTAGGATTTGAGACTTCTTATACTCTTCCCGAAGTGAAAGCGCCATTTTTTATATCTAGTGAACGATCAGTAATGACCGGACATATAGGAAACGCGAGTGTATTGTTCAACTGAATCGGTGAATACACGAGAAGGGAAATCTTTTACTTGAATTGGACTTGCAACCTCATATCCAAATTCTATGGTTTTTTTAATTGTCGAGACATTCGTTGAGTGTTTTGGTCAGTTCTTTTTTATATCAAAAGTGTTTATATAACGTGCAGTGTTACCAAAAAAAACGTTTGATTCCACGAACACTTTCATGACTTTTAAAGGACGTTTTTACATTGCTTTAAGTATAAAATGAGATAGGATAGCTCCGTAGAAGACACATTTCTGTGCACAAATTGTGGGAAAATGATATAATTCTGCAGTAAGAACTGTTTTCGTTTCGATAGCAAATTTCATTTCCGCCCTTTTCACTAGAAATAGCGTTGGTTGGTGTTCCGGTTGTCATTCACTGGGGCAATATTTCTTTCTTTTCTTTTTTGCGTTGTTTCACTTCATTAATATTTTTCAACTGAATTTTGACAGTTTTGTTATTTGATTTTCTGGAAGACACCGAGTGACTTTTAATCTTGTTGCTTTACTGTCGATTCTAACTCCCATGTAACTTCCATACAATTCTGTTCGACTTCCTGCTTCTTCCACGCAACCCTGTTGAAGCCTACGGGCTTATCAAAATAGCCGAGGTTTTCGGCCTTCGCATATTCAGTGAATTAATGCACATTTAGCTAATTGTGTCAAGATGCATTTGAATTGTTGAGTGTATAAGAAAATCAGTAAAAGGACGCACTTTGCTGCAAATGTTTTGCAATTTTTTCAGTATTGAATGATTTTTGCCGAAACAGCCTTTTTGTTTGTTTTCACAAAAGAAATATATTTGCTTTACTAACACTTCAAATTCCGTTTTGGATGAAGATATAATGAGAAATGTCATGAACTTGTCCGTTCTTTCCGGCAAAAGTTTGAAGTTGAAAGGTAGCAGAGTTCACAAGTTTTAGCGTTCAGACGGTATCAATAAAGATACAAGTCCAATTTTGCTATCTTTTCTAGCTTCAAAGTGATAGAATCTTATTTTCTTAAGAAGAAGAACTTGCTTTCTTGGGCCAAAGCTGAACGTTCTTAAATGTTTTGATGGTTTAAACCTCAAACTTATACTTAAACTCCGTGATTTTTTTTCTTAAGTTTTTGATTTTGGATATGTCTAATTATTGTCTTGTGAATCATCGGAATGGGTCTCTCTACAGTCAAAGGCTGTTCCCAACATCTGACTGACCTACTGTTGATATGCACGCCGACAAATGCTTTTGCATGCAAGACTTGAGCTAGTTATACCTAAATCAGTGAACAGCTCTGTAAACAAGACTTGAGCTGGTTATACCTAAATGAACAGCTCTTTATACAAGACTTGACCTGGTTATATCTAAATGAACGGCTTTGTAAGCAAGACTTAAGCTGGTTATATCTAAATGAACAGCTCTATATACAAGACTTGAGCTGGTTAGTCCTAAATAAACAGCTCTGTAAACAAACTCCCGTGTTTAATAGAAAAGGCAAATATTTACCAAAGTGTGAAATTGTACTGCTGTGTTTTAGTAGCGATTCTTCACGCACTTTACTTAGTTTCATTTCAGCTCGTGGTATGTTCTTAACATGTTCTTGAATCTTAGCCGTTTGTCAGTCTCAGTGTTCTTATAAGAAGTTTCATATATAAAACGTGTGTAGTTTTCTGCATAGTTTTGTCAGATCTGTGTGCCGTCAGTTTAGTACTGAAAGATATCGAAACGGAAGAAGTTTCATGCTGTGTATCTGCTACCTGACAACCAAACAGTACATGGAAACATAGTAAGATAAGAGTTCAATTCAATTTAATTCAATTAAAAGAAGCTGCAAGATACAACAATTGAGATCAGAAAAGATTAGAATTGTGCATTCTTTTTATAAGAACCGCTGTGGCTGAAATGCCCTAAAATAAAGAACATACAAAGAACATACTTCGGGTTGTGGCTAAGTGCGATTGTTTATCTTTTTATTTGCATTTTAAAACGGAATATTATCATTATCATTAGTTAAATATTGCGAGAGAGTTGTACAGTTTTGCTTGTGTCTTGCGTACAGAACCGCTTCTTTAGGAAAGACCAACTCAAGTCTTGCATACAGAATCGTTCTTTTTGGAATGACCAGCTCAATATTTTATACAGAACCGTTTCTTTGGAATGATCAGCTCCTCTCTTGTAATCAGAACCGTTCCTTCAGGAATATGTACACAGTTTCGTTCCTTTTCGAATGACCAGCTCATGTCTTGTATACAGAACCGTTCCTTTTTGAATGACTAGCTCAAGTTTTGCTTACATGACCGTCTCTTTTGGAATGAGCAGCTCATGTCTTGTAATCAGAACCATTCCTTTTGCAATGACCAGCTCAAGTCTTGTACACAGTTTTGTCCCTTTTGGAATGTCCAACTCATGTCTTGTGTACATAACCATTCCTTTTGAAATGACCATT